>PVJL010018841.1:0-15078 GCA_004026885.1 Lyroderma lyra | reverse complement strand
CCTCTTTCCATCCCCTTATATTTAGCTTCCCCCCCTCCTCTCCCACCCCCTCCCCTTTCTCCCCTCCCTAACCCACTCGTCCCCAAATAAACATTAAACTATCGATTGTGTCCATGGGTTATTTGTTTGTTCAGTTCTTTTTTTCTTTGCTTTCAGTTTTATATTCCGCATATGAGTGAAATCATGCAGTTCTTTTTTAAATTATTCCTTTTGTTCACAGATTTCCTTTCTTAGTTCATTCACCTCAGCTATGGTTTTCTGCCAGTATGTATTCATTTCTCTCAGAGCCTATAGAATGGCAAATTTAAATTCTCTGTCACTTAGTTCAGAAATTTCTAGGTCTATGAGATCCCTTTCTGGAGATTTTTCATCTTGTTTCTGAGCAGCTTTAGATCTTAAGGTATTCATACTCTCTGTTGGGTTCTTCTTCTTTGTCATGAGGGTGTTATACTCAGCAGATCCCAGGAGCTCTTTCCTCTGATTAGTATTTTTGTGGTGTCTTGCTGTAGGGTAGACACTAGATGACACTAGAGGGCCAAGTTTTGGGAGAGACAAGAAGTGTTTAAGCTTTATCTCTGGTCTCCAGCTGTGTTTGGAGGCTGGGTGGTCTATCCATGGTTTCCCCACTTTCTGCAGTTTTTGGAGGGAGGTTGTAGGGGAAGGGAGAGGCCAACAAAAAGTGTTCTGAGGCAGGTCCACCTCCTACCCTTTGCTAGGGAAGCTGGGGGATGTGGGCCAAGGCTGCTCTTGCTGGCTGGGGTAAATGCTATCAAATCCACCTTTCTTCCCAAGCCTGCTCCAGCGACCAGCCATATGAGGGTGCCAGGCATGTGCAAGCCACAGTTCCAAAGCCATGGGCCTTATGTCATGAGTCACATGAAAGCAGCTGGCTCACTTCCACCATTGACCAGGAACCACAGCCCAGAAGAGGAGCTGTGCGTGCACGTGCTATGGGCCGTGGAGGAGCCATGAGCTGAGGTACTGTCTCTGGGACCCCACCTCAGCTGTTCAGAGTCCTCACTCAGCCCTCTTGCTTCTCAAGAGCTTCAGAGACTGGTCCCCAATCTCTGTCCCCAACATGCTGTTCTATGGCCCAGCTCCCCCACGGTCTCCCACCATTCTGTTACTCTGGCTTGCTTTCACTCTTGTCTCCTCTTGGCCTCCTCCCTCCCATGCCCTGTGCTTCTCCTGGATAATCAGCAGTGATGGGGTCTTGTTGTGATCTGTCTCTGCTCCCTCCCCTCTCTCCTGCTCACCCTCTTCTCTTGTGATGTGTGGATTTCTCTGTCGCTGTGTCACTCAGGGTCCTCTTTCTTAGCTTCTGAATGGCCGTTCAATTATGTTTTCTGGGAGAGGCTTTAGGCACCTCCTCCCTGGTCACCATCTTGCCCTCTCTCTCTCTGGAATATCTTTTCATTTCTTTGTTTCTTCTTCTATTTCTTTTACTAGTGTCTTGTAATTTTCAGTGTATAAGTCCTTCATATCTTTGGTTAAGTTTATTCCTAGGTATTTTATTCCTTTTTTGCAATTGCAAAAAGTATTATATTTTTATTTATTGCAATAAATCCTTGTGCATTGATTTACTGCAACTTTACTGTATTCATTTATTTTTTCTAAGTTTTTGATGGAGTCTTTAGGATTTTCTATGTAATGAATTGTGTCATCTGCAAAAAGTGATAGATTAATTTTCTTTTTTTTTCTTTTTTTTTTTTTGTTGTTGTTGTTGTTTTTGCTTTTTGGTATGTGGGTAGCTCCCTGACTGGGAATCAAACCCAGGCCACAGTACTGACAGCTGCACCAGCGCCGAAGCCTTAAGCCTTAATTAAGTTCCTTAATCTGGAACTCCCAGATTAATTTTCTTATTCCCAAGTTAGATGCCTTTTGTTTTTTTCTCTTGCCTGATTGCTCTGACTAGAACTTCTAGTATTATGTTGAATAACAGTGGAGATGGGAGACATTCCTGTCTTTCTCCCCATTTTAGAAGAAAAGGTTTTAGTTTTCTACTATTCAGTGTAATATTAGCTGAGGGTTTGTTATATATGGTCTTTAATACGATGAGGTGTTTTTCTTTTATACTCATTTTATTAAATGTTCTGATCATTTGAGGAGGACCAAAAATAACTGAAATTTATTTATAAAAAATTGTGTGTTTATTTTTACATGTTTAAACTTCAGCCATCTTTAAATACTCATTTGATGCAATGCACCTGTCAAGACAGTTTTTCCACTGCTCAAAACAGTTTTTGAACTAATCAGTTTTGATGTCGTTTAGTGCTTCTGCTGTTTTTTGTTTTACATCTTTCACATTAGCAAAATGTCTCTTTTTGAGGACGTTTTTATCTGGGGAAACAAAAAGAAAGTCGATCAGGGCAAGATTGGGTGAATAAGGAGGGTTGAGCATGGGGATCACACCATTTTTGGTCAAAAACTGCAGAACATTCAGTGTAGTGTGGGCTGGTGCATTGTCATGCCGCATGTTGTTTGTGTAAATCACCCATCATGAAATAGGCAAACACATTGAAAGAGTCTTCCCACCAAAAAAAAAGTACTGAATCTGAACACAGCCTCTCATAACAAAGCCAGCTGATGCAATGATGCAGATGGGTTCTGATAACACTCATCTAAGAGGGGAAGCCTGTACAATAAGCAGTCTGCCCTTCAGAAGGTAGTTTCCCCTTGTAAATTGATGTTATATCTTGTCAAATGCTTTTTCTGCATCATACAGTTCTGGTATGATCATACAGTTTTTATCTTTTATGTTGTGTATGTAATGTATCACATTAATTGTTTTGCATATTTTGAACCATCCTATGCCTTTGGAATGAATCCCACTTGATCATGATCTTTTTAATGCATTGTTGTATTTTTATTCTTTTATACTTTTAATATAACACTTTATATTTACAAAATACTATGTTTTAAATAGGTAAGTTGTTAAGCATAACAATAAAATAATTATTTGGGAACCTGTCACTCAACTCAAAAGCTATATTCACTTAGATATTTCTCATTTTTCCACCTCCTTATCTCTTTGCACTGTACCCACCACCAACAGTTACTAGTATTCTGACTTTTAGTTCAGTTTTGTCTTTCTTATTTTATACCTTTACTACATGCCATATGTATGTTTAAGCAATGCATTGTTTAGTTATATCTAGTTTTGAGCTTCCTAAAAATGATATACTCTTACAGTTTTCTGAGACTTGCTTTTATAAATATTCAGTGTTACATTCTAAGACCCAGGAAGTATCTGTAGTTTATTAACTTAACTGCATTTTACTATTCCATCATGTGAATATACCACAATGCTTTTTTATCCATTTTACTGGTGAGGAATAATAGGGTTGTTTCCAGATTTTTGTTACTATAAATTGTTAGTTTCAAGAGTTGTCTTTTTCTTTTGAGATGTTTTATTTTTCAATTACATTTTATATACAATATTATAACAGTTTTAGGTTTACAGCACAGTTATGAGTCATTTATATTATATAACTTATTAAATTGTCATTCTGGCACATCTAGATCCCCTCTAACACTATACACAATTATTACAATGTTGTTGACTATATACCCTATGCTGCACTTTACATACTTGTGACTATTCTGTGATGGTGAATTTGTGCTTTTTTATTTCTTCCCTTTTATTACCGATCCCCACCACCTTCCTCCCATCTGATGCCACACAAAGTTAATGAAACCTTATTGACTTTTTTCCTATGTTATACTCTGTATCTCCTTGACTATTGCCTTATAACAACCAAACTAAACTTCTCCATCCCTTTCCCTTATTTTATCCACACTCCCATCCCTCTTCCCATCTTAAAGAAGTCCCATTAACATTCTTTGTAGTACTAGTTTGATGGTGATGAATCATTTCACTTTTTCTTGTCTGAGAAGCTCTTGATCTGTCCTTCAATTTTGAATGCTACCCTTGCTGGGTACATTAGTCTTTATTGTAGGTCCTTGATTTTCATCACGTTGAATATTTTCTGCCATTCCCTTCTGGCCTGCAAAGTTTCTGATGAGAAATCAACTGAGAGTTGAATAGGTGTCCCTTTATTAGTTACTACTTGCATTTCTCTTGCTGCTTTTAGAAGTTTCTCTTTTTCTTTAACTTTTTCTATTTTAATTATGATGTGTCTTGGTGTATTCCTGTTCAGGATCATCTTGTTTTGGATTCTCTGTGTTTCCTGGGCTTATAGCTTATTTCCTACACCAGGATAGAAAATTTTTCAGTCATTTTTTTATTCAAATAATTTCTCAATCCCTTGCTTTTCCTCTGCACCTTCTGGTAGACCTATGATGCAAATGTTGTTATGCTTAATGTTGTCCCAGAGAAATCTCTAACCATTATCATTTTTTGGATTCTTTTTTTCTATTTGTTCTAATTGGGTATTTTCTGCTGACTTTTCTTGCAAATCACTGCTTTGTGCTTCTACATCATCTAGTTTGGTGATTTTTATTGCATTCTTCATTTCAGTTAATGAAACCTTTACCTCTGCCTGGTCCTTTATAATGGTTTCTATGTCTTCCTTTATGCTTGCTATCTCTCTGTTGAAATTATCATTAAGTTCCGTGAGTATTTTTATAATCATTGCTTTGAGCTCTATTTCTCCTGGGTCATTTTTCCCCATCTCTTTTACTGTTTTTATCTGTTGTTTGAATTTATTTTGAGCTCTCTTTCTCTGGTTTCTCATTCTGGCAACCTCTCCATTTGTATTCTGCTTCTTAACCTGACACTCACTGGTGTTTGCTGCTGATACTGGATGGGCAGAGATCTGTGGGAAAGGTGCATGCAGGCTTTTGTTTTCTTCCAGAGGCTACATGGCTGTGCAGGTCTGTTCTCAGTATTCCCTGAGCAAAAGCCTCAGAGCACATCAATGCTGGCTGCTGTCAACATGGGACCTATGGACTTAAATAGTTATTCAAGGAAGATTGCAATGTGGGTGGGGCTGGCTACTCCCTGGAGAAAGTGCCTCTGGCATTGATGGAGTTGGATGAAATGGGGTCCCAGTGAGTCAGCAAGTAAAGGTCAACAGGCCAATCAGGTTTTGATTTGGCCATGTGAGGGTGGGTGCAACACAGGAATGATGGCACCCACCAGCCAGCTGCATAGGAGAAGGGCACACCCAGAAAAAATGGTGACTGTCTATACAGCACACTATGTACATTGAAATAAAAAATTTTATTTTAAAAACCTGAGGATTCCATAGTTAGAACATGCGTAGTAAGGATGTGTCTGGACCAGTGATAAACAAGGAAGTTTACATGCTGGCAACCTTCCAGGAAGACCCCACACCAACCATCTGGACCAGTTAAGGCCTATGAAAAGAGATATAAAAGAGCAGGGCTTATGACTGACAGTGGATCGCTTTGAGCTCACTGAAACCTCCTGCTACTGGGAATCAACCAAAGCATCTACCTCTGGAGGCTCTGCCCAATCAGAAATTTACCAGCTGTGGTCCCCAGACCAGCCCAAGCCTAACATCTTTCATTGAACTGGTTCATAACTCATTGCCTCTGTACCCTATATGCCTGTGCCTGTGTGTATGTGTGTGTGTGTTAATTTAAAGTGTGAGTAAAACATTAAAAAGTATATTAACATTGTCTATCTTGCTTCTGCCACAATTTGCAGGAGTCTGTTAGGAACTGAGGGAATGCCCAGCCTCAAGGGCCACACCTAGGGAGTACTCTTCCACCAGTTATTAGTCTGATTGACTTTCAAAAAAAGACTGCATCACTGATTCTTTTAAAGTGCTCATGACACTGTCTTCTAGCCCTTGATCAAAAGCCACACACCTCAGCCTGCCCCCCATGTGCCCCCATCACCCCCTGATTCATTGCCCATGGTGAGTACCCACAAGTGACTGAGTCTGCATGAGCACTTTAAGAGGATATCTGAGTTTCCTGGGTCCTTCTATTCCAACCAGATGGTCAGCGTCCCCGCTGTTTTTCACAGTCAGATGTTGTGGGGCTCCTTTTCCCAGTACCATTGCTCCAAGCTAGGGAGCCTAGTATGGGGCTGGGGTCCCTCACTCTTCTGGGGGGAACTTTTATGGCTGAGATATCCCTCCTGATTCTCTACTGCCACCGAAGGTTTGGTTCTTTTCATGTCTGCAACCCTCCTACCAGTCTCACCATGGCCTCCTCCTTTTTGTATCCTTAGTTATAAAGCTTCTGTTCAGCTAAACTTCAGATGGTTCTCCGTGTTGTTTGTTTAATAGTTCAGTTGTAATTTTAATTTGTTCACAGAATAAAGCAGGCACACTGTTTACCTACTCTGCCATCTTGGATCTCCTCTATTGTTGTATTCTATTTGTTAGGATATTGTTTAGAATTTTTGCATCTGTGTTCATCAGAAATATTGGTCTACAGTGTGTGTGTGTGTGTGCGTGTGTGTGTGTGTGTGTGTGATCCTTACCAGGCTTTAGTATCAGGGTAATGTTCGCCTCATAAGACGAGATGGAAATATTTCCTCTTCTTCAAATTTTTGAAAGAGTTTGAAGGAAACAGATGTTAATTCATCATTGATTGTTTGGTAAAATTCACTTATGAAGCCATCTGGTCCTGGGCTTTTGTTTTGGGGTAGGTTTTGGATGATTATTTCATTTTTCTACTGTTGATTGATCTATTTAGATCAAATTTGTCCAACCTATGAAACCAGGAGAGATATGAGGAATCTCCCCTCACACCATCCTCTTGATGATGTCTCTTTATTTTTTTAAATTACAAAATAATATTCCATTGTATGAAAGTACCATGTTTTATTTATTCATCCATCAATTGATGGGCCTTAGGGCTAATCTCAAATCACCACCTACCAGAACCTTCTGACCTCAACTTCCTGGAAAGTACCCTCCCTGCCTCTTTGGGCTCCTGTGAGCCTGACAGTCCTTTCTTCCCTTAGGGCCTTCATGCAGGCTGCAGACTGCTCTCTTTGCTTTCATCAACCCTCAATTTTCACCTTCACTCAGCCAAATCCCACTCTTCCTTCAGACCTCAAGTTAATTGTCTTTTTCTCAAAAAAATCTTCTCTGACCATTTACTGGGTGAGGGACCCCATGAACCAGTCTCTCAAGGACCTGAATTCCACTCTGCAGTATTTAGTTATACTTGAATAATTGATTATTATCTTCTTTTATTAATGTATAAGTTCCATGGGGTCAGGGGTTGTCTGTTTGTTTCTGTATCTCCAGCACCTAGCACCTTGTTGGTACTCAATAACTGTACTGTACTAGGGATACAGCTATGAGAAAATTAAACTCCCTGCTCTTATGGAGCTTACACTCCAGTGAGTAAATACAAATGGATACAAATGTAATTCAGGTGGTGAAGACTGCCATGAGGATAAATAGAAGGGACTATAGGGTGGTCAAGGAAGGCTTGTTGAGTGAAACCTGGATATAAGGCCTCTTGAGTGAGACCTGGGCCACATGGGCACACTGAAGAGTGGTTGGGTATGTGAGGACCATCAAGAAGGCCAGAAGTAGGGGGATAGAGAGAATAAAAGGATAAACCAGGAGCTTCCAGCTCAAGGGCCTTCTCAGACAAGTCAGGAAGGCAGAGAACTGGGTACAAAGCCCAGTTGTGACTCTCACCCAGTTCTGTGTGTTCTTGAGTCTTCATTTTCTTTTCTTTTGTAAAGTGAGAATAATAAGGTTGTAGATTAAGTAGCTCCTATAAAGCACCCAGCCCAGTGTTTGATACCTAGTAGGTATACAATATTTATTTTCTATTGCCCTCAAATTAGGGTGTGTTTTGTGGCCTATGTGTGGGAGGCCATTGGGTCAAAGTAGTCTAATGTTAAAATTATTTAGTTCATGTTGCTGGTTGCTCCACTCTGAGACAAACCTATTTGCTTTTTGCAGGATTTTTCCAGTTTTCTTTGGATGGGATATCTCACCAGGTGCACTTGAAACTAGTAAAGGTTCAGAGTGGTTTGGGCTGACTGATGTGATACTCAGGATGACTCCTTAGCCTTTGAGACAGCAGTTGTGGTAGAAAGAGCTAATTATTCAGAGCCAAAGTACCTGAGTTTGAGATGTGGCTCTGAGGCCACTTGCTGGCTTTATGACTTCAAAACAGTCACTTTTCCCCTGGCTTTAGTTTCTTCACTGGTAAAAGGAAATCAATCAACACACATCTATTGAGCTTCTGTTATGTTTTAGTCACTGTTAATTGTGAAGTGGTATTTAATAGTCTCTTTTTTATAGTCTCTTTCTTTCAGAAGTTTATAGTCAGCAAGGAACACAGATAACCAGGTATAGTAGGAAAGGGTAAGATGTTCAAGTACCTAATATGTGCTAGCTTCTGTGCTGGGCACTTTACTTAAGTTAGCTTGCTTGATCTTTACAACCCCACTACTCCACCCCATGAAGTACATATTTTGTTCTCCAGTTTACAGAGGAGGAGGCAGAAGTCCAGAGAAGTCAACCAAGTTGCCCAGGGTCACACAGTTATGGTAGTAAATGGCAGAGGTAGGCTCCTAAACAAAGGCTGTTTGTCATCAAAACCTGCTCTATGCTCTTCCATCATGTTGTTACATAAATGAATACAGTAGAGTGTGATGACCCTATTACAGGAGTATGGACAGCATTGGGTGAAAGCCTGGAGAGGTAACATAGAAGCTGGATCTTTAAGGATAAAAAAGAATTTCTGAGGAAGTAAAAAACTCAGGGCAGAAGAGAGGTGTTGAAAATCAGCACATTTCAGAGATGCTATTAACAATAACAATGAATAGTTGGTTAGCATACAGTATGTAACAGGAACCATACTAAGTGGTTCAGGAGCATTATTTAATCCTCATAATGATACTATGTGGGAAATACTATTAGTGGCCCTGTTGACAGATGGGCAACAAGCTCTGAGATGGAAATTAAGAGATTGCCCAAGGTTCTACAACTGGCAAGTGATGGAGCCAGGATTTGAACCCAGACTGTCTGATCTTAAAGTCCAAGTTCAGAGTTTGTCTAAAATGCAGGAAGTATGAGAAGGGCAGCAGATGAGTTTGATGAGAGAATTTGGAAGAAGATTTGGAAAGGACCTGGGTAAAAAATATTCCACGGAGGTTTTGGAAAAAGCGGAGTGACAGGGTATGTTTTTTAGGAAGTATCCTGGAGTGACAATGTGGGGTTGGACTGGAAGGAAAGAGACTGATTGGGAAGTATTGGGATGTCTGAAGGAGACATTGTTACAAATTTGGGAACCAAGATAGTACCCAGCAGATAAAGAGGAGTATGGAGGGTGAAGAGTGTGAAAGAGTGTCTTGAGAGCCTTGACCATGTAGAAGACAGACTAGAGGATTAAGAATTGCTGCCCCATTTCTAGCTTGGGAGAATGCACATGTACAAGCTGGAACCCCAGAGTTGCGGGCAGCAGAACAACTTCAATCCTATACTGCGACTCCCCATCCAGAATAGTTGCATATAAACAATGGCAGCTGGAGGCTTAATGTCACTTGTATCAATGCTCAATAGGGCATAATTTCTGGTTATTTTCTCTAGTTCCATTTTCTTTTTTTTCTCTTCCTTTCTCCCTCCCTCCCTTCCTTCCTTCCATCTTCCTTCTTTCCTTCATTCCTTCCTTCTTTCTTTCTCTCCTTCCTTCCTTTCAATGTATGTTTTTTCCCACTTATTTTTAGGTGCCCAGGTAAGGAAAATAGACACTGGAACTAAATGGAGCTCTAGGCCTGTTTCTTAGGATCTGTGCCAGCAATACCACTTGGCTCCCAGGAAATTCCTTTGGCCCTTTATTTTCACTTTTTTGCTTTATTCTGTCATATTCTCTTTTGGGTTTCCTAGGAGCTTTTCTTAGCAAATCTTTAGTTGCCCCTTTCTTTTGTCTGTGTAATTGACATCAGCCTTGCAAATTTTTTTTAATCTATATGCAGAGGTAAACTATAAATGGTGTCCTTGGGTTTCTGAAAAGCATGAAGCAAGGATTTATGGTCAATGTTGAAAAGTAAGTACTGAATAATAGAACAATCAAGTTTTTCATGAATGTTCAAGTGCTGATCCTGAATGAGCCTCTGGGAGAGCTCTCTGTGAGATTCTTAACTTTATCTGGGCAGCCTTTTGTGGATAACTCACATATGGACATAGCAGGTGGTATTAGAAGCAAGTAAGGGCCTGGGATTTGAGATCAAATAGACTTGACCATGTACTAGCTGTGTGGACTCTGGCAAGTTATTTAAATTCTCAGGACCTCAGTTTCAACTATAAAATGGAGCTAATGATATGAATCTCATAAGATTGGTGTGAGGATTCATGAGATAATTCATGTAAAGCTCTCAACATCTACCTGGCACATGGTAGCTAGTGAGACATGCCATCAGCTTTACAAAAGGCTTGGGTAACATGTCAGGCCTTCCATCTCTGTGGGCCTAGGCCTGAGTCCAGAGCCACAGACATGCTAGATGCTCTGAATGCACTGTATGGGTGACTGACATACCCTGCTGGGGTTAATCTCTCTCTCTCTCTTTGTACCCCATTTGTACCTGCTATGTGATTTTTTATGTGCTTTTGTTGTGTGAATTGAGTTGGATAACAGACAAGATCAAGCATCCCAGAGATTGTGACAGATTGTGACTCTGAACTGAACTAGTAAAATACAAGATGGGGAAACAGACTTAAGAAATGTTTATGGAAAACAAATTAAAAAAAAAAAACAGTTCATGGAAAAAAGTGACTGAACTGAATGCCAGGGTCATGTAAGAGCCCAAACAATGTAATCTGAGTTAAATTCCTTAAATTCCCAAGTAGAATAGATAACATTGCCACCTGATCTCCAGTGCCCTTGGGAGCTGGTGAACACAAGCAAACTGGTTTTAAGCAGAAGATTGATAATGAGTGTGTGTGTGTGTGTGTGTGTGTGTTTCCAGAGGAGTATGAGTGGGTTGTAGAAGTATTGGGTGATGATAACACCTTCAGGATTATTATCTTGGAAAAGAAATGACTGAGGGGCAGGGGTATTTTGTTTTAAATAGTGAAAGACTGGACTTGGGGGCAGGCTAGCAGAGACTTTAGCTCCAAAAGACAGAGCTCAGATCAGTAAGTAGAATTTTACAGAGCAGATTTTAGCCCAGAAACAAAAGGATTTTCGGACAGCTCGGGGTGCCAGAGATATGGAGAAGAGATTTGTTCTACACTAGATAGGAGAAAGTGGCTTTTAGCTCTTTGGTATTCTGGTTTTGAAAGACTACCTACCCACTTTGGACTGTTTTTCTGTTATTTCAGTTAACACCTTTTGCTAAGATCCTACTATGAGCCTTTATTTTTTTACTTTCTAATTCATGAAAGGCTATAGGATGAAAAATCAGAACTCAATTCTTTTTTTTATCTTTAATATTATATGATCTTTATTAAACTTTATTTTTTGCATACCTAATTCAGTTAATTAAAAAACACTATTGTATGGCTTAGCCCTTAACATTCTTTTTTATTGTTAGACTTATTGGGGTGACATCTGTTAGCAATGATTACATAGGTTTCAGACATACAGTTCTACAGTGCATTGTCAACTTGTTGTATAATAAGTTCACCACCTAATGTGACTTCTCTTTCCATCACCTTATATTTAGCTTCCCCCACTCCTCCCCCACCCCCTCCCCTTTCTCCCCTCCCTAACCCATTCGTCCCCAAATAAACAATAAACTATTGATTGTGTCCATGGGTTATTTGTTTGTTCATTTCTTTTTTTCTTTGTTTTCAGATTTATATTCCGCATATGAGTGAAATCATGCAGTTCTTTGTTTTTTCTGTCTGCTTATTTCACTTAGCATGATGATCTCCAGGTCCATCCATTTTGTCGCAAATGGCAATATTTCATCTTTTCTTAGAGCTGAGTAATATTCCATTGTGTATATGTACCACAGCTTCTTTATCCAGTCATCTGTCGCAGGGCACTTTGATTGTTTCCATGTTTTGGCCACTGTGAACAGCGCTGCGATGAACATTGGGGTACATAAGTTTTTGCGGACAAAGGTTTTCAAGTTCTTTGGGTAGATCCCCAGAAGGGGGATTGCTGGGTCAAATGGTAGCTCGTTTCCCAATTTTCTGAGGAACCTCCACACTGCCTTCCACAGTGGTTGTACCAGTTTACACTCCCACCAGCACTGTACCAGAGTTCCTTTTTCTCCACATCCTCTCCAGCACTTGTTATTCTTTCTCTTGTTGATAATAGCCATTCTCACAGGTGTGAGGTGGTATCTCATTGTGGTTATGATTTGCATTTCCCTGATAGCTAATGAGGATGAGCATTTTTTCATATGTCTGCTGGCCATTTGTATTTCTTCGTGGGAAAAGTGTCTGTTTAGTTCTTCTGCCCACTTTTTAATTGGGATGTTTGTTTTTTTGTTGTTAAGTCTTATTAGTTCTTTATATATTTTAGATATTAGACCCTTACCTGATATGTTATTGGCAAATATTTTCTCCCACTCAGTTGGCTGTCTCTTTGCCTTGTTGATGGTCTCTTTTGCTGTGCAGAAGCTTTTTAGTTTGATATAGTCCCATTCATTTATTTTTGCTTTTACTTCCGTTGCCTTTGAGGACAGGTTCATGAAGTCTTCCTTGAGTCCTAGGTCTATAAGATTAGTACCTATGTCTTCTTCTACACAGTTTATTGTTGCAGGTCTTATATGAAGGTCTTTAATCCATTTTGAGTTAATTTTTGTATATGGAGAGAGTTCACAGCTCAGGTTCATTCTTTGCATATGTTTTTCCAGTTTTCCCAGCACCACCGACTAAAGAGGCTGTCTTTTCCCCATTGTATGTTTTTTGCTCCTTTATCGAAAATTATTTGTCCATATATTTGTGGGTTTATATCTTGGTTTTCAGTTCTATTCCATTGGTCTCTCTTTCTGTTCTTCTGCCACTACCAAGCTGTTTTGACTATTGATGCTTTGTAATATAAATAGAAGTCAGGAAGTGTAATGCCACCAGCCTAGTTCTTTTTATGTAGTATTGCTTTGGCAATACGAGGTCTTTTATGGTTCCATATAAATCTAATAATTCTTTTATTGATTTCACGAATGTATGATTGTGGATGTTGATGGGTATTGCATTAAATCTGTAGATTGCTTTGGGCAGAATGGTCATTTTAACAATGTTAAGTCTTCCTATCCATGAACAGGGGATATTTTTCCACCTCTTAAAGTCTGTTTCAATTTCTTTCAAAAGTGTCTTATAGTTCTCTGTGTATAAGTCTGTCACGTTCTTTGTTAATTCCCAGGTATTTCAGTCTTTTTGTTGTGATAGCAAAAGGAATTGACTCCCTTATTTCTTTTGCTGTGGATTCATTGTTTGTATAAAGGAATGCTGTTGATTTTTGTACATTGATTTTGTATCCTGCAATTTTACTATATTCATTAATTGTTTCTAATAGTTTCCTGGTGGAATCTTTGGAATTTTTTATATAAAGGATCATGTCATCCGCAAATAGTGACACTTTGACCTCTTCTTTCCCAATTTGGATACGTTTGATTCCTTTCTCTTGTCTGATTGCCGTGGCTAGAACTTCCAGTACTATATTAAATAACAGTGGTGACAGGGGCCATCCGTGTCTTGTTCCTGATTTTAGGGGAATAGGTTTCAGCTTTTCCCCATTCAGTATGATGTTAGCCGAGGATCTCTCATATATGGCCTTTATTATGTTGAGATACTTTCCTTCTATACCTATTTTATTTAGTGTTTTGATCATAAATGGATGTTGTACCTTGTCGAAAGCTTTTACTGCATCAAGTGAAATGACCATATGGTCTTTATCTTTGATTTTGTTTATGTGGTGTATCACATTGTTTGATTTTCGTATGTTGAACCATCCTTGTGCTCCCGGGATGAATCCCACATGATCATGATGTATGATCTTTTTGATGCATTCTTGTATTCTGTTTGCTAATATTTTGTTCAGGATTTTTGCATCTGTGTTCATCAGAGATACTGGTCTATAGTTTTCTTTTCTTGTGTTGTCTTTGCCAGGCTTTGGTATTAGAGTAATGTTGGCCTCATAGAATGAGTTAGGAAGTATTGCCTCCTCTTCAATTTTTTGGAAGAATCTGAGGAGGATAGGCATTAATTCTTCTTTGAATGCTTGGTAGAACTCGTTGGTGAAACCATCTGGTCCAGGGCTTTTGCCTTTAGGGAGATTATGGATAGTCATTTCAATCTCGTTGCTATTGATTGGTCTATTTCGATTATCCAGTTCTTCTTGGTTTAGTCTTGGTAGGCTATAAGTTTCTAGAAACTTTTCCATTTCTTCTAGACTGTTAAATTTTGTGGCATAAAGTCCTTCATAACATTTTCTTATAATCCTTTGTATTTCTGTGGTATTAGTGGTAATTTCTCCCCTTTCATTTCTAATTTTGGATATTTGTGTCCTTTCCTTTCGTCCTTTGATTAGTCTCACCAGGGGTTTGTCAATTTTGTTGATTTTCTCAAAGAACCAGCTCTTCGTAATATTAATTTTTTCTATTGTCTTTCTGTTCTCTAATTGGTTTAGCTCTGCTTTAATTTTTATTATTTCTTTCCTTCTGCTGACTTTGGGTTTTGTCTGCTCTTCTTTTTCGAGTTCTTTAAGATGGGATGCTTAGATGTTTGCTTGTGATTTTTCTTGATTCTTAAGATAGGCCTGTAATGATATAAATTTCCCTCTTATTACCGCTTTCGCTGTTTCCCAATAATTCTGATATGTTGTATTTTCATTGTCATTAGTTTCTATGTATTTTTTAATCTCATCTTTTATTTGTTCTTTTATCCAGTCCTTTTTTAATAAGCTGTTGTTTAATCTCCATGTGTATGTGGTTTTTTCTGCTTTCCTTTTACAGTTGATCTCCAATTTCATAGCTTTGTGGTCTGAGAATACACTTGGTATGATTTTGATGTTCGTGAATTTGCTGAGACTACTTTTGTGTCCCAGCATATGGTCTATTCTTGAGAATGTTCCATGCGCACTAGAAAAGAAGGTGTAGTCTCTTTTTGCTGGATGAAGTGTCCTGTAAATGTCAATGATGTCCAATTGCTGTAATGTGTCGTTTAGAGCTGTTATTTCCTTATTTATTTTCTGTTTGGATGATCTGTCCATGGC
>PVJL010018840.1:0-15084 GCA_004026885.1 Lyroderma lyra | reverse complement strand
TCGCCAGGGTTGATTCGGCTGATCTGGCTGGCTAGGCGGGTGTCCCCTTCCTCCCTCACCGCTCCATGTGCGTCCCTCCCGAAGCTGCGCGCTCGGTCGAAGAGGACGACCTTCCCCGCTAGAGGAGAGGACCGTTCTTCGGTCAAGGGTATACGAGTAGCTGCGCTCCCCTGCTAGAACCTCCAAACAAGCTCTCAAGAATTGCATTTTAAAAAGATTTTCTCCCAAGGGATTCTGTTGCAGTTGGTACATAACCCAGTATTTAGAAACTCTTAAGATTGGTATTTTGGGCAAAGAAGTTCAGTGGAAGAGAAACTCTGAGGCTATGATGGTTGAAGTATGCTTCTTAGGGACATGACTAAATGTGCCCTTTTAGGCACATAAGATGTAGAGTCATCAATAAGCACTGTGCAGTAACTAGCCATCTGGTGGTGCACACTAGCTCCTACCTCTTGTGGTTGGAGCCTTGTCTAAATGTCCCGGGCAGCAGTCAGGAGATAGAGACCCAACCCAGACTGCCCATCCCCCATGCATGGTGCAGTTTCATCAGGGACTTCTTGGGCTCCGAAGGAATATCATGGTGGGGAGGAGGCTTGCTCTTACCCAACTCTAAGTGTTTATGGTCCTGAAAGCCCATATCCTCTGAAAACTAAGGTCTGGACAAGGTACATAGTCTATGCCAGCTTCAGCGTCCTCACCTAGAAAATGAGAGGGGTCAAATCAAATGATCTGTTTACCCTTCCTGCTCTAACCAACATTTTAAGGTTAAGACCTATTGACATACATACTTAGACTTTCAGTGGTTGGGGTTGGGGGAGGTATAGAGGTGGGGAAAATGGGAAGTGGCAGAGGACAGGAGGGGAGGCTGAAATTTAGGCAGTAGGGTTGGGGGGTACAGAGGGGCAGTGGGTTCCTGTCAGAAGCCACTGTCTAAGAAGTGCCATGAACATCAGGAAGCCAGATCCCATTTGTCCTCAGCAATTTCCTTGTCCCAGCCTGACAGTTGCAACATCTTTAGTCCTTGCTGATATGAATCTGTTCTTTTTGCTGTTACTCACAGTAGTGTAACTTCTTGTTGGTTTGGTAATTTGTGAGAGGTCTGACAGCCTAAAATGGGAACTTTTCCTCCAGGGGCTATCTTTTTCTCTATATACTAATAGGTCAGAGGCATCCAGGAGTCAGTATGAATGCAGCTTAGCTCAGAACTCATTCATTGCTGCTCCATGTTTTGGTAACCTTCTAGTGTTGCTGCATGAATCTAGCCTTAGCTTCTTGGCTGCGACCACTGAAGGCCCAGCTCCCAACTTCCAAGTTCCCAGATGCCCCAGACCAAAGCTCCTTATTTGTTTACTTTCTTTAGGGTTAATTCTCCTTAGTCGTCTCTCTTACTTTTTATTAGATGACTACTGACTCATAGTGTGTTCTGTTTTGATAATTCTAGTTTTGGAATGGAATGATACTAAAATAAAAACTTCATAAATGTTTTTAAATGAATAATGATGACCACATTTTGAAGGATAGACACACAGAGGGAAAGGCTATAATTGGAGAAGCCAGTTAAGTTGCTGTTTATTGAGTACCCATGCCAGGCATTATTTTAAGTACTTTTCATAAGTAATCTCACTTTTTTCTTCATTGCTTCAATGAGATAGATGGACAGGTGTGTTTAACTCCATTTCACATGAATACATATAGGGCTGGTTGGTCTGGTTACTTGACAAAGTTTGTACAACAAATGAATGGCTATTGGGATTTAAACCCAGATGGATCTGTCCCAGAAAAGTATTGTCTGAGTAAGAACATTTGCTTTTAAAGGCAGACAAATCTCTTTTTGCATGCCTGCTTATAAGGTTGCATATGACCTTGAATTGTGTAGCAACTCCTGTGACCCTTTATCACTCAATGATATGATGGGTTTAATTCTTACCTCATAGTCTCAATGTGAGAAGTAACAAGTTAAATGAGTTAATACCAGTGCCTGATGCATAAAAAGGGCTAAATAAATATTAGTTATAATTATTGTTATTATTTTGTGTCTCAGATCTTATTTTCTCTCTAATGACTAAACTGTGTTCATTATAGGAATTAGAAATAGCAAAATAAGTCTTCAACACAAAGCTTTTTCCAAAGTTTTAGGCTTATATTCAACTACATATTTTTTATATCTGCTTAAACGTCAGCTTAAAGTCAACTTTCCCTCAAAATAAACCTCTCCTCCTCCTTTCTTCTTAATGAAAGTTTTCATCTATTCTATTTTCTGAGCCACAAACCTAGGGAAACTCCCCCAATCACCACCATTCCAGAAGTTCTCTTCCCCTGCCCGCCCCAGGGGCATGCTGCATTCAAACCATCTTCTCTTTTCCCCAGGGCTGTACAACTGCTTTTTGACTTGTCTCCTGCCTTCCAGCATGACTTGAATCCATTTACCTTTTATGCAGTCCTAAAGTCTTCTTTCTAAGATACATATCTAATCTGTAATGGTCTTACTTAAAACATTTGCCTGGAGCTCTACATTTTCAGGATAATCTCTAAATCCCTTAACATGGATACCAGATGCCCTTGACCTGGCATTCTCCACCTTTCTCACTTTCATCCTCCACAACTCCCTCAGTCAGCACTAGCCTGTGCAATAGGCAAGAGAGGTAGACTTTTTCTTACTTCATGATGATTGTATGTAGCTGTGGCTTGTAGTAGCTGAAAGCTGGGTTTGGTAGGGCACAACCTATCCCCTCCAGACCTTTGTCTCTTCATCCGTGCCATGTAGAAGTTGGACCCAGTGGTCTTTCCAGCTGTAACGTGGCCTGCTTCTCTATTATTCATAGGTATATGTGTCTTAAGTTATGCTTAATGAAAAATTTTCTGAAGGTGGCAATCTCCGGAGAGGGAAACAGGTCACCAAATATGGATGGAAATATTTGTCTTTAATAATGGAATAGACTCCTGTGTAGTGGTTTAGAGGTGGCCCTCTTCTGTGTCTGCTAATCATAAGCATTCAACAAATAAAGTCTGTGCACACTTGGTGCCTTTCTGGCTCACAAAGCACTTCCTCATGCATTATCTCATTCCACCCTACAATATCCTTGCAAAGTGGCTGGAACAGGTATACTTGCCCTTGGTTTTTAGACCCAAGAATCAGAGCCTTAGAGCATTTAAGTAATTATGCCAAGGCCACAGAGCTAGTAAATGGCAGAGCCAGGTCTCAAACTGAGGGCTCTTAGCTCTAAATTCTGTGTTCTTTCCATGGTATCATGAAAGCCTCGTAATTCTAAGATACTATCCTAAAATAACACAAAGAACTCAGCCAGCCTCCTTCTTTGTTCCCTTGACCTCATTAAAGCTTTAAATGGAACCTGTCCTCACAAACTTAGGGTGCAACATCAAATCTGTCTAAGTTTCTAGGGCACATAGCAACAGCTTTCTTTAATGTAATAATTGGCTAAAGTAGAATCACAGAAAGGACATAAAAAAGGCAAATGGTTATTTTTTTCAAAGCCAAGCCATTCCCCTGCTTAAAAGTTTCACAGCTTTTTCCCTTTTCCAAGAAAATATTTATCCCTCTAAAAGACTTCTTCCCGTTAACAATATTTTTACAGCCTTTGTGATACTTTTATAGCATTTTAGATGCAGCCTAAACACTATATATTTCAAGAATGGAACCATTACATTAAGAATGCTACATATATTTAAGAGTGTCTTTTATGAGATTTATTAGAAGAAATCATAAATTTCTAAGAAAGGTTTAAGCCATATCACATTGATCTTACTTCTCATGCAAACAAAATGTAAACTTTAAGTAAAGCCTTGATGTGTGGTATAAACTCAGTCCTATACTGGAGTTCAGTCACTCACTCATGTCACCTCTAAAATGTTAGACCATGTACAAAGCACTCTGTTCAAGTGCTTTCCAGTCACAACAGATAGTCCTCTGATAGTTGCTTATACTTGTTGGATTTCTTGGATCCATCATAGCTAGTGAAGAGTGGGTGGTGTCAGCTGAGTACAAAGCTGGGTTTTAGATAGTCTCAGCTCAACAGGCCAAGGACCACATGCAGGCCAGCCTAGTTCGTGAGGTGCCCTCTTGTAATATGAACTCAGACTCCAAAAGTAGCATTGTTATCAACCCCACTTTATAGATGTAGGCACTGAACCACAGGGGAGGGTTGGGCAGCTTTCCAAGATCACACAGTTAATAGGGAATAGAATGAGCAGGTGGCCCTGGATAGTCTGGCTCCATCCAGATGGTCAAGATCAAGCTATGCTGAGTGCTCGACACCATCCTGTCTTTTTCATGAGATTGTTGTAAGGTTGGAAGATGATCTGCATAAAGCATTTATTGCAGTGCTTAACAGACAGTGTGCAACAAGATTAGCTGTTATTAACCTTATTGTCATTATTACCTAGTGCATGCTAAGGCGGACAGTTTTTTCCAGGGCCATCCTTTAGAATGCCCAAAACAAAATTGCGCCCCCCCCCCCCCCAGCACAGTTTCTTGTGAAATGAAGTGAACAGATTGCCTAGTACTGAAACAGAAGTTACAGAATCAACTGTGCAGGAAAGAAGGGTGGTTAGTCTGTGAAGACTCCATGTATAAGGTCTTCAGATTTTTCTAGCACTAATATACTATCTCCTTGAGTTGGAAGATGGCACCTCCTCTTTCTGCCCAAACAGTTAGACCCCCAATTCAGAAAAATTACTTTAATTTTGTCTTCTAGTTTTTATACTTGTGTATGCATTGGTTCTTCTGTCTGTAGTCCCTTCTCTCTATGTCCACATGACAAACTCCTTCAATGCAAAGAAAGCTCCACTTTCCTCTTCTGTACAGACTTCATTGACACTTCTTAAATAATATCTAATGGGTTGTATTATATCTGTATACTTGCCTGTCTGTCTCTCCCACTCAAATCTAGACTATAAGTTGTTTGAAGAAATGGGCCATGTGTCACTCATCACTGTACCCCTTTATGTAACACAAAGGTTGGCCTAAAGGAGATTTTCCATGGAAATCTGAAAGCATGTGAGCTCATAATGACCCTTGTGGTCTCAGCCCACCCATTGGACCTCAATGGCTGGTCATATCAGATTCAAGGACCAGAAAGAAATCATTCACCCAGTGCTATGTCCAAGCTGAGGTCTATAGAGGTCATGGGGCAAAACCTGAATCACTAAACTTTGATCTTTTCTGACTCAGTTGCCATTAGGCCAGCCTTAGTGAAGGTGCTTCCTGCTACCTCACAAAGGTACTTTCAACCACCATGCCCCAATAACCCATTAGAGTTAGGCCTTGGTGGCTTCTGACAATCATCATTCATAGGCTTCTCAGAAATGGTTTGAAAATTTAGAAAGGACTGGTGCTCTCTGACAAAGGCTAAAGGGATCAAACCCAAGATTTCTAAGAAGCTGGGGGGAACATTGTTTCTACCAGAGAGCCACAGGAGAAGTTTACAACTTGCAGGTGAGTCTAAAGATTTAGAAGAACTTATATAAAGGGTGATAGTCACCCCTCACCCTTATACATTTTACATCCTATCAACCCCCTGCTGTATTTTGTATTTTGAGAAGTTCATTTATGTACCAATTTTCTGAAGGTATTGTGAAGGTAGACTTGAACTCAGATATTACATCACATAGCTTGCTATGTAGCAGTGACATCTACTGGAGAACATTGTCACTTCAGGGTTTCTACTTTTATACTAACTCTAAAATTTTAGCTCATTTACTCTTTGTGACAACTCTTTGAAGTTGTTTATAGTATGATCTGCATTTGCTAGATGAGGAAGCTGAGACTCAGAGAAATAGAGTCACTGACCTAATATCATAGATAATCTGTGGCAGAGCTGAGATTTGAACTTAGAACTGGGCGACTCCAGGATCTGTTATCTTACCCATTGAGACTCTGCCTCCTGCCCAATCCTTCTGCACTTTGAGTACATCCACTATGTAGTGTTTTGCATTCTGTCTTGAACTTACATGTTTAAATGTCAGCTACCCAGTAAACTCTGTCCTTCTCAACACTTGAGCCTTATTTGTACAGTGATGCTGGTAGTGCCTAGCTCCATGCCAACACATTAGGTGCTGAATAACTATCTGCTGAATAAATGTTGCATAAGTGAATGAATGAGTGACACTGTCTTAGTGTGGATGCAGGTGGGGCATGGGGTAGGGCGAGGGAGACAAGGCTGCTGTCTCTGTGGCTGCTGCATGTTACAACAGGCCTTCAGAAAGGTACGTGAGTGAGGGCAGGAGTGCCTGTAGTTCAAGTCTGGTGACCCTTGAGCTCCTTAGAGGCTTCTCATAACTTTCAGAGTTGAATCCATGATTCTCAACTGGGAAGAAGACTCTTCGTAACTGGTCCCTGCCCACCTCTCCAGCCTCTGTGCTTACCACAGCTCGCCTCCTCTGCTTCAGGGATCTCAACTGGTTAGTCTTTGAATGAACCTGCCCTTCTCCTGTCTCTAAGCTTTAACAGTGCTTCTGACTCAAGCACCCCTTTCATATCCCCAGACTCCTCACCCTTTGTCTAAGCAGCCTGCATTTACTTGTTAAGATTCAGGCATCACCTCTCCCAGTAAGCCTTCCCAGAAGGCCAGTCAGGGCTGAGACCCTCTCCTAAGAAACGAAAGTGTCATGGGTGGAGGAAGAACTGCATGGTCCAGCTAAGTGGCTTGGAGTGGAGTCCCAGCCTGGCCATTTACTAGACATGTGGCCTTAGGCAAGTTATTAATACGTAATTCTATACCTCAATCCCCCCATTTTTAAAAATAAGATAATAAAATTAATTTTTAACTCACAGTGTTGTAAGTACTAAATGCACGAATAAATGTAAACTGCTTAGAACAGGACATAGAATGGGGAATTTAAGTGTTTGCAACAATTACCACTATTACTATCTATTTCTTTATTTCTCTTTTCCTACTATTGAGCTTCTTATCCAAGACTGTTTCTGCAGTGCTTTTGTGTTCACTGGCCAAGCCGCAGCTTTTAGGGACCAGTCCTGTCTGGGAGAGGAAGGGAGAGATGTAAGACAGAACAACAACCATGCCTGGTGTTAAAGTGGTTATGGACAAGGCATCCAAAGGCAGCTCAGAATCACAGGTGCAGCCAAAGTGGGGCAGAGGCGTACTTTAATCATGCCTCTGTGTTCCTCTTCTCTGCTGTGTTCTGGGCCCAGAGTTCTTCTATGGTTGTTGCTTCTTTCCCCCACATTCCCAGCCCATTCCCCATCGATGACATCTTTTGAAGGTTACATCCATTTTCACACTTGGGAAGCACATTGAAACCATTCTGATGGTCCTTACCAAAGCCATTTGATCATTTAGGGCTGGTCTTATAAGCTGAGTGGGGAGCCATCTCTGTAGGTTCAGCCCCATGTCCTCTGACATGCCCTCAGTCCCATGCTTTCTCCTGTGGCTCCTCTTCGGTGGCTTCATAAGTCACAGCATTCGAACCATTCCTTGGTGAAAGTCACTACATTCCCAGGAAGACTCTGTTTAAAATACAGCTATACTCAAGAAGGCTAATCTCATTTACCCACTAGAAGGATTTGTTTTTACTGTGAAAAACAGAATTAGGGATTCTTGGGTAAATTGCTGCTTCAGGTTGTGGGCAAAGTAAGTAAGGGCTGCCATTTACGGAGTACTTTCTATGTGCTGTTAGGCTTCAGGAAATGCATCATTTTAAGTGTTTGCCTTTTAAGTTCTGTATTAGAACGAAGGGCCAAGTGGCTGGCCCTGACCAGCAGCCCTGTGTTGACAGGAGGAGAGAGCATGAGGAGACAGGGCAGTTCAAAGAGCAGAGGTGCAGACTGGGGGCCAAACATTTCCAAAACTGAGCTCACACTGGACAATTCTGTGGTCTGTAAAGCTAAGGAGAAGGGTGCCAGTGGAAAGAGACAATGGCCACCAGGGACCATTCTTACTATATGGCCACAAAGTAATGTATGTTCTATTCATCTCACTTTCTTTCTCTTCCTCTCTTGTCTACACAAACCCATTCCCAAAGAGGACTGAGTGAATATGCTCTTTCATGTGAGATCATTGTTGAGGGTCACTTATTTGCTGATTAAGTCGGGGCTCACTCCAGCTCCCACCATGCACAGAGGAAGGGTCTGAAGAATCTAGGAGACTCAGTCCCACTGTCAAGTTCACAGAACCCTGAGAGAGGCCTTCAAATAAATCTAGGGCAGCAAATCCATGAAATTACACCCCTTGGAAGGAACCCCACCTCCATGCTGCTATTGTCTCCCTTGCTGGGCCTCATCATCTCTACCTGGACCCTCAGGGGTCTTTCAACCACTCTGCCCTCAGTCACTTGTCCAGGTGCCTCCTTAACTGAGTGCCTGCTTTCCAGTCAGATCGTTCCACTTGCCCACACCTTCTCTGCTTGCATGTGCATGTTCCCCTGGGAACTTTTGCAGTCACTTGCTACCCCACCCTGTGGCCAGCGCTCACTTGGCAGCACTGTTTCCACCTTCATAGTGGCCCCTCTGTGGCCTTCACCAGCCTTCTTGGAGTGTTTCCCACCCACCCCTACCCCCGCCCAGTGTTCCTTGTCTGCTAACACCAGTCACCTTGGCCTCATCACTTGCTGACCTGTGTGCTTGTTTTCTGAGGTTGTGAGCCCTAGTGGGTCACGGAGTACCTCCTGGTGGTGTCTATATTTACCTCCATGGGTCTCCTTGCCCTACAAGACACATTGGAGGGGTAGAATCATACATGAAAGAGATAGGAGGAGTGAAAGTACAGTAACTTGTGTAAAAGAGCTGTGAGAACACACAACAGGTGTTCCACATTCTGCCAAGGGAAGCGAGGAGGGGCAGTTTCCATTAGGATTTGAGGGGTGGTTAGGGATCATTCTTCTGTACTCTTGGTGGAGGCACATTTTAAAAGGGCTGAAAGTATAACTTAAAGACTGGTAAAAGTCCCCTAACAGAGATTAGTTAGATTTTCAGAATTTTCTTGTCCGGAGTTCCTGACTTGACATCATTACACAGATGCCTGGACACCTAAACGGTCCTGTGCATGCACTTCCCTCCTGGAGAAATCCAGGAGTGGATACCTCTGTTGCAGGCTGTTAAAACTTCTGGGAGTGACTCAGGGCACAAGGTAGCTGACCAGGCCCTGCTGTCTCTCCCTTTCGGTCATTCCTGTTGTCACCCCTCCTTCTTGGAGCTCCCCTCTGTGTGCAAACCTGCTCTTATTTGCAGACCACAGCCTTCTCATGATCATAAATTTGAATTTCTGAGGCATATCTGTGAACACAGGGCTCGCTTTTCAGATAACCGACTCTCATAGAATTGCTCTTGGCTTCCAAACACTTTAAAGACTCTCCTGGATTTTCTTGTCATTCTTACTACAAACTTAAGCTTTGAGTGCAAAGAGGGAAGATGACAAAGTCAGGAGAAAGTACAATGAATTTTTTATTTCCTTCCATATTTGGCTTGTTGAAAATGATTAGCTGTGAATTGTCCGTTAACTGTTTGTAATCAGTTGCTAATTTGTTTAAAGCCAAAACAACTGAAATATTTATATGCATAGATAGTGCCTCAAGATAAGCAAGCCATTTGTGAATGTACATCTCTCCACACATAATTTCCTGTGCATTCTGAATATCATGACAAGGCATGGACTCTGGAGCTCCCTATCCCACACTAGCACCTTTCTTCTGGCTTTGGAGAATTCTAGCCTTTGGACCTACTCACCTCTAACTCTGCCCTCCCTGATCTTCTTTCATGGAAAGTGCTGCTTTCCTGACTCTCAGCTGGTAGGTGTGTGTGTGTGTGTGTGTGTGTGTGTGTGTGTGTGTGTATGTGTGTGTGTGTGTGTATCCTTTCCAAATCTCTAGAAGACCATGCTAGTGTTCAGTGTGCTGCTTATAGTACTAGTAAAACAAGTCTTATCCTAGCACACCAACTGTTCAGATACTGTTTTGAAATTCTCTCTTACATTGATAGGTTATAAATATTGGGACCTAATAATGATTGCCACGACAAAGAAAAGTTGCATAGAAAAGTTAAAGAACCCTGAAAATCGATGTAAGCAGGCAAGACATACCTCTCTTCTTCAAAAGAAAGGGGACTATGAAGAGCCTGGAAGAAGTTCGTGTTGGGACATAAAGAATCCCTGAATGACTGTGTGGATACAGGAAAAACAGAAGGAAGAGAAATAGTGTTTCCCAGTGTAAGTGTGACACTGAGAAGAGGAGGTAGAGCACAGAGGAGGGCATGCATAAAGTCTGACCACATACGCACATAGGTTAAATTACCTCACTGGAGTTAAGTAAAGGGGGAGCTATATTATAAGAACACTGAAGCACTTCAAAAAAACTGAAGTTTTTTGCTAGGAACACTAGCAACTAAAACAAGTCCTAAGAGCTAGGACCCTTGCTTTATAGAGAGCTCCCATTATAGCCACCCTGGTCTCATCCCTGTGGTTTCTGTCAAAGTCTCAGCATTGCAGGGGAGAATGTCCAATTGGCCTAGATTGGTCAGATGTAAAATCATCTGGATCAATAGCCATGGTTAAGGTAGGATAGTGTGTATCAAAGGCATGAGCAGTCAGAAATACATAAATATTTTGTGCATCCTTACTGTGCATCAGGGCATTTTGAAGACCTGAAGATGAAATGGAGAAGAAGCAGACAGAATTTCTGCCCTCAGGACACTATGTGTGTGTGTGTGGGGTGGGGGGGTATGTGGGAAAAGCTCAGTATGTGACACTCAGTAAGAAATAGTGTTTCTGAGACAGAAACAGGAAATCAGCAAATACCAGAAAGCTATGGCCATGTTTTTAGAGCAATATTTTTGGAGACAATGTCCTCAGCTGAAACTCCCAAACTATATACCAGCCTATGAAGAGTTTTGATTGTAAAGAGAAGGGAAAAGAAGAGAGACAGACAGACTGATGGAGAGAAATAAAACTCTTATCAAGTCTGGGAAGATCAATTTTATATTAACTGATGTTTCTGAGAGTTAATAATGAGTTATTATTAATTAATGATAATCAGGGTTAATGGAAAAATTCAAATTGTACTCACATTTATGACAATTACCCAGCATAGTACCTGGTATAAAGGATGCTTATTAAGTATTAGATAGACATGAATTTCCATTTTATTTATTGATAAGAAGCCACAAAATATAGACATAGCAGCAGATCGTACAGGCTTTGCAGCCAGGCAGACTGAATTTTGGTATGTCATTGCTGTGTAACCCTAAACAAAGAAGTCAAACATCTATAAAGTGAGGACACTAAAGTTATAAAGAGTATTGTGAGGATTAAATAAAATACTGCATGTAAAGTCATATAGTAAGTGTTCAGTAAATGTTTATTCTCTTTCTTCTCTTTATCTTCTCTTTAAATGTATGTTATTAATATTCAGGGTACAATTTTATTTTCTAATTTGTTTAAAAAAAGTCTCAAAAAGTCATTCTTAGGCGAAACAGAAAATCCAGGTCTCGGATAAGCCTTGTTTCTTTAAGTTCAAACAATGAAATTATTCATTCAAGATTGCTGCTACCACCATCTGGTGGCAGCATACTGTATATATTTTTGAGTTGAATGTGAAATCCTAAACATTCCTTATAGTCTCATATATTATACATACTTGGAAGAGTTTAAACAACAATTTTTTACAATATATTTTCCTAACAAATATGTGGGGACACTAGTATGTTATGAAGATACCTGAAGCAATAATCTGAGTTTTCTAAGTCCACTGGTGTCTGTCTTTAATGCCATCAGCTCCAGTATCGCTCTCCAGCTATAGTCCTATTGTAGCCTAAATCCAAAAGCTTAGGAGTTCCTTTGAATAGTCAATGTAAAATTAAAGCAGGTGATAATACCCAAAGCATGAGCAAAAAAAGAAAAGAACTGATAAATTGGACATTATCAAGATTAAAACCCTGTGTTTCAAAGAATATCATCAAGAAAGGGAAAGAACCAGAGGAAAATGCAAATAGTATATGAGGGCGGACCCCCCCAAAAAAAACCAGAATTATATTCTGGAGGGTGGGTCCCTTGTAGTAAAGGCTTTACCCCCTAGGTGAGTATTCTAGGAACCCTTCTGCATTAGTGTACCAGCTGGCATTGTCGTAAAAACCTACATTTGGCTTCAGTGATTTTTTTTTGTTAACTCTTTCATTCCGTTTGCCCATTTCATGGTGGGTGATTTACATGAACAATGTGCAGCATGACAACACACCTGCCCACACTGTGCTGAGTGTTGAGCAGTTTTTGACCAAAAAAAATGACATGACCCCATGCCCAGTCTTCCTATTTCCCAGAAGTGACATTTTTTTTGTTTCCCCAAATGAAAAAAGTCCTCAAAGGGAAATGTTTTGCTTATGGGGAAGAGGTGAAACAATAAATGGCAGAAGCACTCTAAAAGATATCAAAATCAGTGAGTTCAAAAACTGTTTTGAGCATAGGAAAAAGCATCTCAATAAGTGTATTGCATCAAATAAAGAATACTTTAAAGGTGACTAAAGTTTAAACATGTAAGAATAAATACACACTTTTGTATAAATAAATTCTGGGGGTTTTGCATCCCCCTTCATATTTGATAAGAGATTTGTACCTAGAACATGTAAAGGACTCCTTCAATTTAGCAACAAAAAGATAAACAATACAGTTCAAAAATAGGCAAAAGATTTGAGTATTTTTCTAAAGAAGATATACAAAAGGCAAAAAAGTAAATGCTCAGCAACAGCCCATTAGAGAAATGTAGATCAAAATCATAATGAGATACCACTTGACACACACTAGGATGGTGATAATCAGAGACAGTCAATAACAAACACTTGCAAAGATGTAGAAAAATTGGAACCTTCATATACTATTAATAAAAATGTAAAATGGTGCATCTGCTTTAGAAAACAGTCTAATGTTTTGTCAGAAAGTGAAACCTGGAGTAACCATATGTCCCCAGCTATTTACTCCTAGGCATACACCTAATACAGAAGTGAACATATGTCTACACAATTGTTTATGGATGTTCATGGGAGCATTATTTTATAACAGCCAAAAAGTGGAAACAGCCCCAAATGCCCATCAGCCCATTTATTGACCTTTACAACAGACTATTGTTTAGATGTGAAATGAATGAAGTGTGATACATGCAACCACGTGGTAGAACCTTGACATCCTCCAAGGAAAGAAGCAGTCGTGAAGCTACATGTAATGTGCTTTCATTTGTATTAAATAGCCAGAATAGGCAAATCCACAGAAACAAGAAATAGATTTATATTTGCCTAGGGCTGGAGTGGGAGGATGGGGTTGGGAGGTAAGACCTAAGAGAGACAAGGTTTCTTTTTGGAGGGGAATAAGATGTTCTAAAATTGTGGACATGGTTGCACAATTTGGGGACTATATGAAAAGCCACTGAACTATATACTTTAAATGGGTGAAGTGTATGGAATTTTAATTATATCGCAATAAAGCCACTTTAAAAAGAACAAAGAATGTCTGAAATATTGATGGAGTACCTGTCCCTCATCTGTCCCCTAAGGAAACAAAGCTTCATGGTCTAGCACAAAATTCAGAGCTAAACTTTCCATCCAACAGTGGAAGTTAACCTTTTACAGAAACCAAAATCTTTTTCATAAACTAATTTGGGGTTTGGAAACATTTTTCCCTATATAATTTTACATAAAAGAATACTTTCTTCCTCTAAGGATACAATTCACTTTTGACTGGAACCAGCTTCTTAGAGCTAATCTCATCATCGGAAGCCCTTCATGTTGGTGTTACGTCACTCCTTGGATGACCTGAGCTGTGCCCACCCTTCATAAAACATATGTGTATGGACACACACACTCACATGTGTGCTGCACACAAACCTCTGGCACATTAGGTTGTGACATAGAACAGTTTGGGTACCCTCATCTGTAGTACCAAGGCAGGCCCTGGTTATCCTGGCATCTGCAACCGTTTAGTTTGAATTTGTATTGTATTCCTAAAAGCAGCATTTCTGGACCTTTGTGGCTCATTGAAACACATCACAGAACCTAAGCTTTGGAAGCACTTTACTAGCAGCTAAGTATCGCAGAGGCCTTCCAATGCAAATGATCCCAGCACAGTCTTTCATTCTTGTCTGAGTCAGCTGTAATCATGGAGATGCTGATAAAAGACCATTTTCCTGACTTTCCTTGTTTCTCTGAGGAAAACAGAGGGTCAAAATCTTTGAAAAGCATGTATTCTAATAAAGAGCCAGTTTCACACACACACACACACACACACACACACATTTGGAAGCATTCATGGTACAGAAAAATAATTTCTTCTCTCTCTCTCTCATCCCAAAATAAAAAAAAAATTATGATGCATTGGATTGAAATGTTTAAAAATGATTTGTAAGACTCAATAAATTTTATGAAATTTAAAAATGATATCATTACCCCATCTAACAGAATGTCCTTCAGTACTTGAAGCTGTGTGGCCCAGATTAGGGGCCTTCTATGAAAATTAAACGTGTAGCTCATTTGATTTACAAATATAGTGACATGCATAATCCTTAAAAGACAAATATTCAGTGAGGCCCATTTGGATTGCTACTTACTAGTATCAATTTTGTCTCCTACACAGAGCAATGAAGTTTTCCTTAAGTATTAGACGCTGATGGTTACAACATAAACTTCTTTCCAGGAAAAAAAAAAGGTATACATATAGGAAGGGCAACACAGCGTTCCCCTCAATGGCTATTCAAATTTGAGACTTTAGAATGAGGGACCACTGGTTCTCTAGGAGAGAGAAGTAATGTTCACTTTACGTGTGTGATTGGAAGCTGTCCATTATCTGTTTACTTAAATGCTGTCACATGTACAGTGTTAGAGGCAACATTTTAGGCCTTTCCACAAGCTCCGCTCTGTCCACTCCATTTTCTGGCATGAAATATATTCCCTAAAGCCACTAACCCAGGAAGAAAGGGCTCTTTTTGTTCTCTTAGGTTTCCATGTCTACCAGAAACGCGTCATGTTAACTGCTGCTCTTTCTGTGCCCCCTCCCGCCTGCAGCAAAGGCGGAGGGGGAGGGGAGGCGGAGGGGGAGGGGAGGCGGAGGGGGAGGGGAGGCGGAGGGGGAGGGGAGGCGG
>PVJL010018839.1:0-15085 GCA_004026885.1 Lyroderma lyra | reverse complement strand
GCCAGCGCCCCACCCCCTCCTCCCCCAGGCCCCCTGGCAACCACCATTTTATTCTTTGCTTCTATGAATTTGACTGTTTTAGATATCTGACACAGGTGGAATCATGCGGTATTTGTCCCTCTGTGACTGGCTTATTTCCCTTAGTATAAAGGCCTCAAAGTTGTCACTTCTTTTCCTTCTCTTTTATGGTTGAGGAGAGGCTAGCTTTTAAGGACCGAATTTACCATTCTACACGACCCCTAAATGGAAGCCAGCTTTATCTGACGCAACTGAAGACTAGAAATGCCTTTTGATGCCAAAGGCAACGCCAGCTCTGTGTAGGATTTACTGAGAAAGTGTTTGTGAGCCTCCAAACTGACATGCTCGCAGGGGTCCCCTAGGGCCGTTTGAGCATGTGCAGTTCCGGCCTTGCACACTGACTTGAGAACCCTGTGTAAGTAAGGTAGGCTCCCCGGCCCCCTGCTCAGCTAGGTGCTTTCAGGAAATGGTAACAGGATATCTTGGTTGTTCCACATCGGCCCATAGAGACCTACTTTATTCTTTAAGGTAGTTACACAGTATTCCATTACATAAATGTACCAGAATTTGTTCAAAACCTGAACTCTGTTGATATTTAGATTATTTTCAGACTTTTGACACTACTATTATAATGCTGCAAGTAATGATGTGTGTTTTTATAATAATACATTTTTTGGGATTATTTTTTATGACCAAGTGACCCTAAGAGAACAATTTTTAGAATACTTTTGCTATATTTATTTGAAAATATAGGCTTTGTTTTCTTTTCTGGTTTCTTTTGTATTGAAATCATTTTGGTTCTAAGCTCTATGATTTCAACTTTCCAAAATTGAGTTAAAAATATCAATTACCCTTTAAAAATCCTAATTAACCTAGTTTTTAAATCCATTTAATGGTATTAGGATTCCAAAGGAAAACTTTTCCAAATATCTCTACTAGTTAGTGTTTATTTCACAACTATTTCTTGAGTGACTTTATGTACCAGGGATAATATTAAGGGTTTTAGTAGATTTTAGGCCTCCTGGCATCATTGAGATTCTACTGAAATTTAAAGCTGAGTACTATTCATTAGGTAATTACTCATTTATTCTAGTTAATTAATAAGACATTGGTATATCAGTGAGGGGGAGAAGGCGAAAGGTAATATATTTGTTTTAAATATTGTACTTAAATGTATTTGCTAGATAGCAGTTATAGAAATTGGTTCCTTTTCATCTTCCTCCCTCCCTCCCTCCCTCCTTCCCTCCCTCCCTCCCTTCCTTCCTTTCCTCCTTCTTTCCTTTTCTTTTTTCTTTTTTATTAAATGACTATATAATGAATGTTATGGATTGTTTTTATTAAATGATTATACTTGATTGTCCTAGATTCTAGGATGAAGTTTGCAAAATATACAACATTATAAGCTATTTTCTATTACCGAAGTTTTAACTAATTCCTGATTAAGATTATAAGTCTAATGCACATAAATGGATTCCAGATAGTATTCAAATGCAATTGATATGCTTTCCTTAATTTCTATAGAACAGAAAATTATTATAATCTTTATTTATGCATTTAACATCTATATTTTAACATTTTATTTTAATTTCTGAATAGATATACTCGCATGTGACATACAATTTAAAAATAATACAAAACACATGTAATTTGTTCCACAGAGCCAATCAATATAGCCAGTTTCTTCTGAGACGTTCAATGCAGACACAGGCAATTGTATAGGTTACATTTCCTCCCTTCTTTTTTACCTTCCTTCTCTCCCTCCAGTTTTAGTAAGTGGTGTGATCAGTCCTTCCTCATTCTTTTTACTTTTCCATAGATGATTTTTCCTGGCTCTTGCTGTTCATTTAATTTTACATAGAAACTTTAAAATCAACTTGTGTAGTTTGAAAAAAAATTCTACTAATAAAAAAAATTCTACTAATTCCACTTGGGAGTGGAATACCAAATATTTGTAAATTAACTTTGAAAAAATTGGCATGTTAACATGCTGAATCTTTTAAACCAAAAACATGATATGTCTTTCCATTTGTTTTATCTTAAGAAATTTTTGTTTGTTTAGATTATTTTGTTGTTAGAGTAATTCCTTCTATTATATCTTCTAGTGCTTGTTTGAATGTATGAAGAATATTGATTTTTCCATATTATATATATATATTTTTACAATACTGGATTCTGTCATTGCTTGTAATAGTTTTCAGAGGATTCTCTTGAGTTCTCCAGTTAAGCAATTATTTTATCTGTGTATACTTCCAGAACAATATCCAATTATGGTGATGTTAAGTTGTATGGCTATGTTAACTTATTTATGTGCACATTTTTGAATAGTCTCTCTGGCTAACTGCTTAACTGAAAAGCAATATAAGCTGTTAAATATGAACACAAACAAAACATCCAAACCTACAGTCACCACAAAAACAAAACAACCAAGAAATAAAAAGTGGCCCATATGCAATTGTTTGTGAATCAGACTTGTTTCCATTTAGAGAAAACAAAACAATGAAATAAAATATTTGGATACTGAAGTTAAGATTTGTATTGCTATCTTGAATTCAAATTTTTTGTGTTCCTTGAAACACATTGTTTTCATTTATTAATCTTGTAAATACATGTATCATTTGAACTGATAAAATATTGTGATAAGATATTGATTTTATTATCTGTTATTTTTATTTTGAATATCCACATAAGATTTTATTTGAAAATTGAGGTTAGGTGATAAGAAAAATTGAAAACACTAGATTTACTCCTCTTGCTTCCCACTTTCCTGGCAGAGAACTTGTCATTGTACCCAGTGTCAGTAGGTCAATGGCCAACAGTCCCTGTCTTTGTGCTGGAAATATCTGCAGATAGTGAATCGTAGACTGCTATAAGTGAAATTATTAACAATGCTAATTGTTTGATTACCTGCAGTGTATGCATTGTTAAGATAAGGCTGGGTGGGAATCTGACCTACCCGGGCATATCTTTCATCTGAATGTAAAGGAAATGATTCATTGACACTCAACCCTAAAGACCTTGCCTGGAAAACACAGCTCAGTATTGTGTAATCAAGCCTTTTAAAACAAAGTGTCCCAGAAAACAGTTTGGAAATCAATTCCCATCACTTTCTCTTATTAGTTTAACTATTGTTTGTTTGTGTTAATAGTAGTAACCGCCAATGTTTTGTTTTGCAGTATTAAGTGTATTTCGGTAACCCTGTGAAGTGGTGCGTAGGCAGAAAGTGGTAGAGCCAGGAATGACCAAATCTAGGTCTGCCTAGGAAGTAGGAGGGCATGCATGGATTGTGCAATGTCGTTTTTAGAAACTCAGTTTTCTGATCTATAGAATTAGCATAATAATCCTTTTGTAGTATTGTTATAAAAATGAAATGATGTAAGTAAAATGTCTAGGTCAGTATTTAATATATGCATAAGGTTTAATCTATATTTACTTCATTTTTTTAGCTCTTTAAGTGACATGTTTATGGTTCTATAGGTGTAGCTTTAATGACTACTTTAGAATTTCACTGCCGAATTCCTCATATACAATAATAGTAAACTAGGGCATTACTATATTGAATCCTCAGTATAGTCCTTTTCCTAGGACTGACTAATAGTAAGTTTCTTGGTATTTTAGTTACTCACTCTTTCTCCCCACTTTTGGGCAAAGGGCCAAGACTGTTTTGAGGGAATTAAGATGAACCTAGAATTTATTGAGTAGAATCAGAGTGAAGTTATAATGCATTTACAAGGTGACATATCTAAAGGGGCAATAAGCAGCGGTGTAAGCAAAATCATAAAAATCCATTTATCTGCCAACACATTTATGAGAGATTACACTGCTGGTCAGGAATTTCCTGCCCTATGTCATTTTTTTTTTTCTTTCCTGTGGAACTTTTCAATAGCTTGTAATGAGGGCTGTGCTTCCTCTTCAGACTTGGCTGTTATCAGTTCCACTCAGATACTCCTTTCTATTCAGTCTGGAGTGTTTTGTGACACTTATGAATGAGTGGATCTATTTTTTAATGATTACAATGTTGGTTTATATTGTAGGAGACTCATCATTTCCGTCCCCTACCCCCCACAGGACTGTTGTAGAATTTACTCTTTTCAAACATACATTAATTAGTTCAACCCTCCAGGAAAAGGATGCCATAAAATCAAAAGCCCCAAGTGAATTTTATAAAAAATAATTTCCTAGTCAAATAATTCCCAAAGGTAACAATTGAGGAAATTTTCTAAGTAGGTGAGAAAACATTTTTCAGTGTTTTTTCATTACATAGATAATGACAAGTAAAAGGCAGAGAACCGTGGAAGGGATATTTGATGTATAGCAGAAAACCCAAGGTTGACTATGGGCTCTAGGACCTACTGTATGAGCATGGGCAAGACACTTGGGACTGCCAAGTCTCATTTTCTTCAGCTGTAAAAATCAGCACGATACCATTGATCTCAATCTCTGTTTTTATTTTATTGGGACAAATGTAACTCCCTAGAAAATCCCAGTTTAAAGTTGTGGCATAAAATTTCACTCATGCAGCCTTATTTCAATGTGGTTGGTGTGCAAATTAAATCTTTAGCAATTTCAATGTTTGTACAAGTAATTGGTAAATAAAAAGTAATATAAAGGAAATGTGTAGATTTAATATTTTCTAACTTTTAATGGTGAAACATAGTTTTATGTTTTATTAAAGAAATAGATTCAACAGTAGCTATTCAATGAATTATTAGCATCCTAAACATAAACCAACTTCAGTCTTTCTTTCTTTTTATGAATTTTACATCAATAATCTGCCAGCAAAAGGAAAAAAAATTAGTATTTTCTCAAAGTGACCTTTGCATCAGTTACATACAACTGATGTCAATTGTATCATATGAGATACTTTGATTTGCCTAAATTAAAATTTCTGGTATACAGGTCCAACGAGTAAAACAAAAAGTTTTATGAGTTTTCCCCTTGACTATAAAAATGAAATTAATTTAAAGAAATTCAAGAGTGGATAAAACCAGGAACTCTATTGGAAAACTTGATTGTGCTAATGGATAAAAGGAGAAAATGAACTGGAGATGGAAACTTTTCAAAAGGAGATGGCAAAATTGTCACTATCTGTGTGATATGATTGTCTATTTGGCAAAACTAGAAAATCAATTCACTTCTTTTAGAAACAATAAAAGAATTTAGTAAGAAGACAGGTTAAAAGTAAATACATGAAATTCTATAGCCTTCATATATACCAAAAATCACAAAATGATTAGGAACAATCAAAATACAAAATACATAGAGCCTTTAGGAAGAAAATCATTAAACTGTACTGAAACACATAAAAGAAAACTTGAAAAATAGAAAAATAACTGGTTCTTACTTGGAAAGTATTGAATACTCTAAAGTTATCAATTGTTCCTAAAATAATCTCTTTATTCAACATTAGACCTATCAAAATCCCATGATTTTTTTTGAATTGGTCAAATTTCATTGAAGGATGGTTGAATAACAAGAACTGGTGAAATCTCAAAAAAAAAAAAAAAGGCAGTGATTGTATGTGGAATGATTTTCTCTACTAGATAGTCATTCAGTCAACCCTTTTGAGGATCTACTCTGTGTTTGGCAGTGTTCTACACACTGGGGATACAAAAGTGAATAAAACAGACCACAATCCCTATTCTCATAGAATCTAGTTTAGAGATACAGACAATATGCAAATAAATAAATAAAAAATATGGAGATGATGTCAGATGGTAATGTGTTAAGGAGGAGAATAAAGTAAAGAAGAAACTAGATAGTGGTCGAGTGCTGGGCAGGGCACAGGGTAGACAGAAGTTGCAGTTGTAAATGGTACTCGGGAAAGATCTCATACAGAAGTGGGTGTTTGTGTAAAGACCTGCAGGAGGTGAGTCATGAGGTTATCTGGGATATTAAAAGCTACAGTAATTAATTTAAAACAGTGTGATATTTCTTACATAGCTCCAAAGAGCCATAGGAAAATGAAAAAAATATATTGAGTTTAAAGATTGACTCAACTATATATGAAGATTTAGCATGTGATCAAGTGGTCCAAAAGATGGACTGTCTATAAACAGTGCTGGAACAACTTGCCAGCCACTTAGAAAAAACAAACAAACAAAAAACATTGGGATCTCTCCTTACATAGACAAAAATTATAAATGGATAAAATATGTTAACATCAAAAAACACATTAAAGTATTAAATGAGTATTTAAGTAAATATTTTTAGACCCATATTTTATCAAACATGATAACAAAGCTAGAAAATACGATTGAAACAGTCCACAAATTTGGCCATAAAGTAATTTATGTGGCAAAAACTAACAAAAGAAGAAAATTAACCTCCCACAAAAGTTAATTTTTTTTTTTGAAAAACAACACTTATGACTATGTTTCTTTATTCTAATTTTTACCCTTTCTGAAGTTAGTGTATCTCTTTCATGTGGTAATGTCCGTTTCCCCTTGCCCCTAAGAGCCGTTGAATTGATAGTACACATTCTAATAAACTGCCTGTTAGAAACCAGAAGTAAGGTTATATAAAGAACATTAGCAGCAAAAAAAGTTCTCTTACATATTCCAATAGCAAAAGTAAAAAGACTATGAAAACAATTCACAACAAAAGAAATGTAAATAGCCAATAAAAGTGAAAAGATGTTTAACTTCTTGAGGGATCAAAGAAATGTAAGCTGAAACAACATTGCAATGCAGTATTTTACTCATTGGGTTGATAAGGTTGAGGAGGACTAATTATGAGAGGCAAAGGGGATATGGCATTCTCAATTACCACTAATGAGAGTGTAAATTTGTAAAGCCTTTCATCAAAACTAAAGAACATTTTGCCTTTTAAATTTTTTTCAGACTTTTTCCTCCCAAATATAATTGGACTAGTGATCAAAGATTATGTGTGAGAATGCTTATCTCAGCATGTTTGCAATAGTAAAAAACTGGAAATGACCTTGATTCTCATTGATAGGGGAATGGTTAAATAATCTATAGTATATATTCTTATAGACTATGAAATACTATGCAGTTGTTATTTATTTGTATGGGAAGAAGTCTACAGTAAATTGTTAATTAAAAACAGTAATTTTGGAAGACAGTGTGACAGTTTCTTATGAAGCCAAACATAGTCTTGTCATATGATCAAGCAGTCACACTTCTAAGTATTCACCCAATCGAGTTGAAAATTTACATTCATACAAAAACCTGCACATTAATGTTTACAGCAGCTTTTTTCGTAATTGATAAAAATTGGAAGCAACCCATCCTTTAGAAGGTGACTGGATAAATAAACTGTGGTTCATCCTGACAATGGAGTAGTATTCAGCAATAAAAAAAATGAACTTTGCATCAGGAAAAGACAGAAAAGACATGGAGGAACCTTAAATGCATACAAAGGGTGCCACATTTTAAGAAAGAGAACAACTATATTAAAATTGTAATACACAATATATACCAATAACAAAAGATGAAAACAAGTCACATTTAACTTCTGCAATTGCAAGTGGTGCTCCAAGAGGTTATCATCAGTGTTTATGTAATACATAGATAACATCGCTTAAAATGTGTACACTTCTTTTTTGGCACCCTCAGTATTGTTAAGCGAGAGATTGAAAGGCTACATACTGTGTGATTCCAACTAAATAACATTCTGCAAAAGGCAAAACCAGGAGACAGTAAAAAGATCAGTGGTTGCCAGGGATTGGGCAGAAGTGAGGGAGGGATGAATAGGTGAACTACAGGAAACATTTAGGACCATGAAACTGTTCTGTGTGGTACTCCAATGGAGGATACATGAAATTATGCGTTTGGTAAAAGGCGTAGAAGAGTAAATCCTAATGTGAACTTTAGTTAATAATAATATATCGATATTGGTTCATCAATTATAACAAATATACCACATCAATGGAAAATCTTAATTATAGGAAGAATGGGTGGGGGAAATTAGTGTATATGAACTCTATGTGCTTTCTGCAATGTTTCCATAAACCTAAAACTGCTCTAAGAAATGAAGTGTATCAATTTTTAAAAAAGACTACAAAGAACATGTATATATGATTTTCTTTTTGCAGTGTGTACATTTGTGTGTATGTGTATGTTGTGCATCAGTGTGTGTATGTGCGTGTGTGTGTGTGTGTAGGGGGACATGTGAAGAAATAAATTCAGGAGGATTATATCAAAATGTTAGTAAGTGGTATCTTCCAGTGGTGGGACTGTGAGTGATTATCACTTTTTAATTGGTGTCTTTCTGTACTATATAAATATTCTATAGTTGTTTTAAGTAGAAATAAAAAGTATTTGTTTCAAAAAATAAGGTAACAGTAAACTAAAAAAGAGAAAACCAACAACAAAAATAACATGAGTAAATAAAGTAAGATAAGGAAGAAGCCATAATCCCACCATGTAGAGATAACCACAATTAATGTTTTGGTATACATCTCTTCAGACTAGTTACAGTAAAATACGTAGTATGTGAATACATACATACAAATATACCCACACACATATACATACATACACATATTGCATGCAATTTTATAGCGTAATTTTACTTTATACATAATTTTCTTCCCTTTGTATTAAGCTTACTTCACTACTAATATTGACTATGTTAAAATTTTTTGAAAGCATAATTTAAAAATATGTGCATGGTAGCATTCCATCCTAGGATATACTGAATATTTAGGTTTTTTTCCTTCGAATCTTTTGATGTTATAAACAACATTGTAGTGAACAATATAAATAAAGTTCGTATTATATCATTATTTCAGAACCAAGGATATTTCCAAGATGGTTCGTAGGGGTCACTTTAAATATTGTAAACAAGGTAACTAAGTCCTTAAGATGGGAAGGGATGTTAAGAAACTATTCAATCTCACTTCTGTTTGCATGGAAGCAATGAAACCAGTTTAGAGTCAAGTTTTTCTTCTAACCTTAAAATTTTCCAAATATAAATGATTCCTTTTTTTAAAAAAGTCCCCAAGTGGAAATCTGAACTTACAAACCTATACATTAGAAATGGCTATTAAATTTATGAAAGATTGTAATACACAGTTGAATCAAGATACCAAAATTTTTGGAATGATTGCACTTAACTTTTGGGGAAGGGGGGGAGGAGGAAGAAAGGAATCAAAGATCCTTTGGGAAATCTCATGAAAACTATGGCCACTCAACTCAGAAAAATGTCTAGTTTGGATATACTCATATTTTTGCAAACTCTGTTGAACATGACAGTAAGTCCATCTGTGAATCTCAGGTGAAGGACCCTAATGTGGCCCTGACTCAGGACTTGAAGCTGATTCAGGACTTCAGTTCACTCAGGCAGTTTCAAACAAAATCACTTCCTATTTATACCAGAGTGCAAAAAAATATATACACATTTTAAGAGATATTATCTATATTACTTTTCAAATTTGAATTGAATTATGGTGGCAATGTGTATATGGCATTCGCTCAAAAGAATGTTAAGCAAATGAATGCTAGTGTCAGACAGGCGGGACATCAAAGAGAATGGTGGAAGCGTGGTTGTTGTTGGAGGAGCATAAGACCATTTTGAAATGGTATTTGAAATTAGAGAACTTTGTTTGAGTTTACCACATGTTCTCCTAACATGATACCCCTTGACTTCTACCTATAGGGGACCTTAAAGGATGCGGTGTACTTTTAAAAACCGGGTATACTGGTGGTACTTAGGTAAGAAATTGACACGGCATGCATAGCAATACAACTTCAGTCAATGTTGCTGAAACAGTATTTCACCATAATCAGAAGTGTCTGGACAACTGATGGTAACAACTTTGAGCACCTCTTGTAATTGCAGAAGTCAAATGTGACTCATATTCATCTTTTGTTACTGGTATATATTGAGCATTACAATTTTAATATAGTTTTTTCCTTTCTTAAAGTGTGTATATGTTTTTTTGGTACCCTCTGTATAATATTTTACAAAACTTTTTCCTATACAAAGTTTCATTCAAGTACCCCAGCCTACTGAAATAAATAAAAGTTATAACATTTATTTCAGTTTTAATAGCTGAGAAAATTAAGGGTTCAGAGAGAGGTTAAATGATTTATTCAAGGCCTTTCTGTCACAGAGATGTTGTTCCAAGACTCAAGTCCTTCTCTTTGACTTTAAATATGTTGCTCTTTCTTCTCTGGTCTGTTGAGTCACTCCATTCTGCAGACTTTGGACTCCAGACTCTAGAGCTTAGCAAAATAGTAATTAGCTGGACCTTGGTACTCTCAGATTTTGGTTATTACTACAGCACTGTTGGTTGATAATATTTAAACTTCATTTAGCGGCAGATACTGTTGTTAAATATTATCATTACTTTACTTACCTACAAAACTCCATGAGTATGCAAAGTCAAGATTTTGGTAAATAACTGATTATTTTGATCAAGGCAGTCATACCTGGTCCTTGATGCTTTAAGTCACCAACTTAGCTCTCTGAATTGTCAGACAGTGAAATGAAAAATTAAACAGCAGCAAACAGAAGATATGCATATTTGAACATAGTTAGAATTTTATAGGTTTACAATTGAAGTTTTTTTTTTCCTTGTCAAGTATTTATGAAGAACGTTGAGGGCAACTGGGGAGGAACTTCTCAAGAACAGTTCCCTTGGGTTGAGTCTAGGAGGTTCATGTTGTGTATAAGGAGTTGCTTATTGGACAGTTTCTTTCAGTAAAAATTTTTTTACTGGATTTACACCATGTTTTTCTTTCAGTAAAACAAATCAAGGATCCTTTTTATATATTCAGCCTGTTTGAGTTACTTTACTGATATCAGAGAGGGCATCTCTGATATGTTTATTTGTATCTTTTCAAAGCACATGAAGTTCTTTGTTCCTGAAGGAGTTATTCTATTCCATGGGAATCCAAAAATTGAGGATATTTCTTTTTAATAATATTTTCTTGAGTATTGTGGATTGGCGATTAACGCACTCTGTACCTAAAGATGAATTTGGAGGTGGGTGGGCACAAAGGGATAGACTATGAATGGGTAGAGGTAGAGGAGAGAAGGTCAGCTGTTTGGAAATAGGCCGTTAGAGGCGCTGGGAGGGTACGAATGCTACTACGCAGGCGTCCTGTGCTTTCCAGCCTCTGTGCTAAGTGCTCTGCATGTACCTTCTCGTTACTCTCTCTAACAAGCCTACAAGGTGGCACGTGTTATTATCCACACTTACAAAGTGAGGAAACTGGTTTCAGTAAAGGACCCAAATCCTCACAGCTAGTTAATAGCAGACTGGGGATTCAAACTCAGGAAGGTTTGGACCCCACCACGCCTGTGTGCGTTAACTGTGACGCATATGCTCACCTAAGCAATGCTGATGCTACAATAATTTCTCCCAATTTGTTCTTTGCTTAATTTCCCAGAATTTTTTTTACGTGGTGAGAAAGTAGTTTATTAGAAGTAGAAAGTACACGCCAAAGAGATGGGAGTGAGCTAAGCAGGCAAGTGGCTCAAGAGCCCCAGAATTCTTTTTTAATCCAAGCGGCACATACTCCAGTTTATTTTTATTGAAGGTAAGAGTATATAGAGAGATGTAGGTCTTTTTATGGCCCTGTTGAAGTATATCTGTATTAGTCCTTGTCGTGCGTGAAAACAACCTTATTAATTGAGAATACCTCTTTAATTCTTGTGTAGGACCATAAACATGTACTCTGTAAACTTCTAATTTTTCCTTTTCACAACACTGGTAATTTGCATTTATCTCTATTCCTGTGCTTTTGGTAGTAGCCAGGACTTCAAGTATTAAACACCAATGAATTACTATATACGAGTATGACTTTCTGTAATGTATGGGAGGAAAGAGAGTGAATTTGTGGGACAGAGCTCACTGATGTGGGGTTCCAGCTGAAGTCTCATGTCCCTCTGGGCAAAGTTGCAGCGGTATGAGATGGAGCTCTGCTGCTGTGAGTGTACTCATACTTGGCCATGCTGGGCAAAGAACACAGGAAGAAGAACAATATAGTAGAATTGAGTGGGTTTTTTTGTTTGCTTTTAGGAGAAAAAATTGGAAATTTTATGAAACCATTCGGTGCCTGATAATCATTTATTCATCAAATATTTGTTGGGTAGTAGGTGAGACAATACAATGATGAGTTAGTCATTGTTCCTGCTGTCAAGGAACCACAGACCAGAAGAAAAGACAATCAATTAATAAAAGTACAGGGTGTCAAGGGCCGTAATCACAGAGCCTTTATGGGAGCATAATTTGTAGCTAGTGCAAAATAAAAAAATGTGAATCATTTGTTCGAAACTGTTAAGAATTTCACAATGGTGACAACAGAGCATGAAGTAAGGCACAGGCCCTTCTAATTGAGTCCTTCCATTTTAGGCTGTAACACTCATAATGGGAAAATTCCAAACCATTGTTTAACAAAACGAACCCGGTCTGGCAGTGATGCCATTTGTTTCTTTTGAAGTATTTCTATTACATAACTAACATCTGTAGATCTAAGAGAATTCAGAGTCTGACACAAATAACACCCTTTTTTATGAGCTGGTAATCTATACCAAATCTTTTATTGCAAAATCATAAACATGTACGGTTATGATTTTGTAATAAAATCATAACTTAAGTCTGGGCATTAATTTTGCTGGGTCCTGTATATTTAAATCAGTTTGGTGTGGCCATGACAATTTTTGAAAGAATGATAGGATATTAAAATGAGTCATGAATGTTTATTATTTATCCTTTCTCTTGGTATCTAAATGTAGTTTATTACACATGTAATATATTATGCATATTATGTACATATATACACATATATTTATTGGCATACATTAATTATTATATTATATATCTTAGTATGTACATATTAGTATAATATACTTATTCACATATGAGTATGTTACTATATTAATATACATACTATTGTACATTCAATGTATATACATAAATTAAAATATACATAACCCTATTCTTTATATAGGACAGATTTGAAAATAAAACAATTAATAAAGTATTACATTTCCTTTAAAAAAATGGTGAGGAGAAGTAGTTTCACTTCTCCCTGTGAAATTTTTATTTCTTTCATGTCGTTTGCTGGTTTTTTCTAATTGTCACCATGGGTTGGGTCCTGTACTAGGAACTGGAGACAAAATGGGGAACAGGATTGAAATAGCTTGTCCTCTTTGAGCTTACCTCCTGATGGGAGGAGGCAGAAAATAAATAATTGAGCCAATAAAGAAGCATAATAACAGACTAATAAAACATTATGTAAGGGTCCTTGGAAGCACCCTTTAATGAATGTGTAAGAATGATGGTTAACTTATAGCTGCTTCAAGGAAGGGAAGAAATGTTTAGTGAACACCTAAGTTTCATCTAGTTTATCTGGATCATTTGGTTTAAAGCTTAGAACCTTATCCAGACAGCCGATGAAAAAGAAAACAACAATTCCCTACTCCCAATATAAAATGAAGTAGGTCCATTTTATAGAAGAAAGAATGTGAAATGAACAGACGTCAACTAAGTTTTCCAAGATTATCCGGTTGGTAAATCGCAGAGTAGCCTTTTTATTCTTACCTCCCCCTTCCTCTTCATGCCTAATGATCTCTTTTTGAGTAGGAAAGCCATATGTATTTCTGTCTATAGAGAGAAAGCAGAACCACAGTTTTGCTACTTGATAGCTGTGTGATTTCTGGCAAGTCACTTAACCTCTCTGAGCCTGTTTCCTCATCTGTAAAAGGAGAGAGAGTGCCAGCTTTCAGGTTTTATGATCTCAAATTTTGAATCAATGGCATCTGGCTTAATGACTTTTACTACACTTTGCACACTGATATCGTACACTGACCCAGATTCTCTCTCTGGTGATGTGCACGCGTGTTTGCATAATGCAGGTTGCTTCCTCAGGGTGGTGGCTCAGAGACCTTGGAGAACTAAAGGCCTGAATCCCCGAGTCTATGGAAGGATTTCCCTTTCCTTTGCCTCTCACCCTCAATATTCTTTTAGGCTGAAGAAAAGTTTGCCTGTGTGCTCTGTCCTTGAGGGTAAGGGAGGCTCAGGGTGACTTGAAGTCTCCTCAGTGAAGGCAGAAGCACCAGGGAATTGTCATTTTGTTTTTCTTCATCTGGATAAGTATAGCTGTAATAGAGTACAGTTCAGGAGGGTAAAAACCACTTTGGAAGAAGCTCTGAAAGTGATTCAGTTTCAAGTCACAAGATCAATTATGTAAGGTTCTAGAACTACCGATACTGAGTATTACAGCAGATTCATGGCGTAGGTTCAGAAGGTGATTCAGGATGTCTCCTTTCTTGGACATTAAAGCTCATTACTTGAAAATTACTCAGCCTTGGCCCTTAGGGAAATCTTAAGTGCCCAGCCCAAATGGCATAATCCTATTTCAAGTACCAAGATCTCATGATAATGAACAATGTAGTAAGAGAAAGGACACTTGTCTAGGTTAGACCTCATCAATCTGATTATTTCCACTGACAGCATGCATCTCAAGATAGTATGTCATATAAAGGATCTGCGGACTTTTAGCTATGAACTTAGAAGAAATTATCTAGGCAGCAGATAGAAAGAGGGAAATAGAATTTTTCATTTTAAAGTTCCTGCCTATAAACAGTTATCTGACAGAATGAACTTCATTTGATGATCATTTCTATCCTTTTGGGAATATTAAGTCCTGCATCATAGGGGTGTGATGTGGGTAGCATGAGATAATGTAACTAAAGGCTTCACACGGTGTTTGGCACAGAGTAGGCGTGGAGTGGATGTCAGTTCTCCCCTCGTGCTCTGCTCATCACCTTCTTACCTGATGTCTGCTAGGTTCCAGGCTCTGCGCCTTACAAACTGTAAAGGGAAATGTGCTAATTTGCCCTCAACAAGCATGTGGTCCAGGAGGGAAGATGAGATGAAAAAGTAGACAACTACTTGTGAGACTTGAGGGAGCCCAAGAAACAGCACCCCTTTTTCTGGCTGAGTTCAGAACTAGGAGATTAAAAGAGGGACTCAGGTGTCCTTTGGATTCTGGAGAATGGGGCAAGGGCCTGTTAGCCCAGGGCACCTGCAAGTTCTCAGTCTGCAAGGGGTGGATGTCCCCAGCTGCAGCCACTAGCAACCTAAAGAACCACA
>PVJL010018838.1:0-15081 GCA_004026885.1 Lyroderma lyra | reverse complement strand
GGAGGGGAGAGAGGGGAGGGGGTGGGAGAGGAGGGGGGGAAGCTAAATATAAGGTGATGGAAAGAGAAGTCACATTAGGTGGTGAACTTATTATACATCAAGTTGACAATGCACTGTAGAATTATATGCCTGAAACCTATGTAATCCTTGCTAACAGATGTCACCCCAATAAGTCTAACAATAAAAATGAATTAAAAAATAAATAAATAAAACAACCCCTGAAAAAAAAAAGTATTCATTAGGTATATAAGTAATGCAGTCCCATAGTAAAGGAGTCAACCCTGTGAGCTGCAGGCATAAGCATAATGCTGCTGGGTAAAACTCTCTTCTCTTTATATTAGCCTCAAAAAATCTTGTGAAGGAGACAGAATTTCCTGATTCTATTTTGATTTTATTTTGTAATCACTCATACTGGGGCATTTAATGGCTAATTGTGTCACCAGCTTGCTTTCCTTCATTTGTATGTGTGCTGGATGTAATTAGAATGACATTTGATACTATCACTAGAGATGGAAGATGGCCTGGTAGTACGAAAGGACAGAGTAAGACAAACTGGATCTTTTCTAATTGTAGCCAAGCTACTGTCTGTAAGACTAAAGAGCAAGACACTTTACTGTGACTTCTGTAAGCCTTTGTTTTCTTTTCTACAAAATGAGGGGTGTAGTCTAGCCATTGCTGTCAAAATAGAACTTTCTGCAGTGATGGAAATGCTCTATCATTGGTGTTGTCCAGTATGGTAGCCACTAGTGACATGAAGCTTCTGACTACCTAGTATGACTGAGAAACCTTCTTTTTGAATTTTAAATTTTACTTGGTTTACATTATTTTAAATTTTAATATAAATGGCCACATATGGTTAATGGTTACCATATTGGACTGCACAGGAGGCAATCTCTACAGTTCCAGACAACTCCCAAATTCTAGGATTATAACTTGCCTAAATGTGAAGATTGTTAGCTCTGGGTTTCTCTGTATGAAAGTGATTTTAAGCCTCACAATTCATTTTGTGTTCTGAAACCCTTCAGTTTCCATTCAGCTTTCTGACTCAGCTGAAAGATGAGTAAAGGCACATGTAAACATAAAAGCTCCCTGGGGAATGAACATCTCAACAGGGCCCTTGTCAGTTGAGCATTCCAGCAGACTCCCAGAATATATTACCCCTGTGAGCTATACTTCTATGATGGCAGCCAAAGAAACACTAAGCTATTACTGAGAGGTTGAAGCCTTTCTCCTAAGGTTTTCTGATACACGTTGTTGTTTCAGGCTTGTGCGCTGCACATACCTGCAATGGGACTGTGCCTACACCAAGATAACATGGACATTTAGAAATTTCCAGTTGACTGAACCAGTAAGGCTAGCCCAGTCATGCATGGCAAGATCCATAAAACCAAGGAAAGTTAAACAGGGAGAGGGAATTACCACACTGCCTGAGATTGAGTTTGTGCAGGTAAACACGTGTCTAGTTAATCAGCCAGCAGGTACCAATTTGATTTGGTCAGAGCTTCATTCTGAAGGGTTGAGGCTTTCCCCACCATTGTCATCCTTAGAACTGCTGGGTTTACATCAGGTAGAAAAACAGAAGGAGCTGAATTATGCACTAAACCCCATGCATTATCCTCTAGCAGATTATCTTTCTCCAACTCTGCTTTATATCTCAACGCCCAATCCATGACCCACCCAGCTCAGGGTGTGGAAAGTCACTTTAAAGGAACCATCTGGCACAACAATTTGATTACGTCTAGAAATGACCAATGGTTCTTATTTATCTTTGTTCTCAAAGGATTCAGATAGATGAGACAGCATGGGCAAACAAAGAGTGGAGTCTTTAGAACCACACCGCTGAATAACCACCATGCCCAAAATCCCACACTACCAATGTGTCCTCCCAGGTCTGAGCAATCAAGGGGTCATGGAAAACAAAGTGGGTTGTTTACTGCAGTGCTCTTGTTTTACTCAAATGCCTGGTTGTCAGGGACAAAGGCATACCAAGTGTTGACTTCCAGTTCAGACAGGGTGCTGAAACTCCTGGGTGTGCCTTTGAGGAACTTTGTCAGCATTGGCTCCCAGTGAAGAGGCTGTTAATATCTGGGCACCCAAAGGTTGTCCTAACAATCATTTTATTGCCCCCTTTCCCACATCTGGTGACACGCAGGTGATTATCATTTATTCCTTCAGCAAATATTTACAAAGCCCCTTCTGCCTCTCGGAAACTATTCCAAGACTATTTTGGCAGTGACTCGAACAAGCTTCTATGTAGCTAATATTTTGATGAGGAGAGTGGGGAATGGAAAAGACAGAGACAGGAAACAAGTAAATAAATATCAATATGTTGGACAGTGGAAAGTACTGGAGAGAAATGCAGCTCAGAGAAGAAGATAAGGAACGAGAGGTTGCTATTTTTTATAAGGCAGTCATGGCAGGGTTCTCTCTGATATGAAAATGTCTGGGTAGACACCAGATGGAAGTGAGGGAGTGAACCATTTGGTTAACTGAGGGGAAAGTGTTTCGGGCAGTGGGAATAGTCAATGTAAAGGCTCAGAGGCAGGGGGGTGCTTGGTGAGTTTTAAGAACTGAGATGAGACAATGTAGCCGGAGAGGTGTGAGCAAGGAGGAAAACGGAAAAAGATGAAATCAGAGGAGCGTGTGTGGAGGGTATCAGGAAAGAATGTGTAGGTCCGTATAGGTCACTGCAAGGAACTTGGCTTTTACTCTAAATGAGGTGGGACAATGCTGGACGATCTTAAACATAGACCTGTCATGACCTAACTTAAGTTTCACTTAGGCTGCTGTGAGGAGAAGAGTCTGTATGAGGACAGGAGTAGAAGTGGATGGCAAAGGGAAGTTGACACCTCATTCTTAGTATGCTGTATTTTAAACGTAGAGTTATCAGGATTTACTGATGAATCGGCTATAAGGTTTAAAAAGGGGGATTCAAGGACTGATTCTAGGGGTATCACAAAAACAGTTTCTTACTGCCCCATTTTGTACATTGTAACAGAAGGAAAAACAGAAGTTTGCTACAATAAAGTACATGAGGTTTCCAACACCCATACTAGCAATTAAGAAACATCTGTCAATTCAATCTTTCTGGACCAGCAAACAGTACAGTTTGGGGAGTCAAAAAGGGGTTAGGAAGGCTCTCAACCACTTCTATCTTCCTCCAGTCTCCATTTCTTCATCCTATAGGATTGTTGAAATAATTCAATGAGGTGTATACAGCACTGAGTATGGAGGCTGGCCTATGGGAAGCATTCAGTACAGCTGTACCTACCAAAGCTAACTTTTATTATTGTATATCACAAATTAAACAGCCTGTAAATTCAGGGCAATGAGCTCATTCTCTTTTATGTTGGCATCATTTTACGCTTATAAAGGGCTTAATTTTGCTCTTCTCTTTCTGACCCTCAGGAGACTTGGAAAGTGAGGGAGGTGGGAGGGGGGAGTGGTACCCACTGGGACAAAAGATAATTCTTAAATGAAACTACTTGTTAATTCCTTTCACATTGGTGCAGTCTTAGAGTGGGAGCTCACTTCAGAGTCTGTTGTACAACAGCTTTATTAATAATAATAATAATAATAATAATAATAATAATAAAGGATTCAAGTTAATTTCAGCCATTGGCCCTGGGGGCAGAACTTATATGGGCAAAAGGGGATGCTTTCCAATGCTGGTATTATTGATTTCCATGTATAAATCCCGCCTCACAGAGTCTCTCCTCATTGCAGCCAGTGTAAAAGTAATCAGTCTTTTTATGATTGCGGCTTCAAGTCAGACCCCCAGCACTTGTAAAAGAAAGGAAAAAAGCCAGGAAGGAGAGGCCTGCAGCAAGAAGGCATATGAGAGATCTCCTTTTATGAGCAGTGCCCTGGGGTTAGCTCCAAACCCAAAATGCCAACTGTCCTGAAGACTGGTGAGATACTGCAAATATAGCAGCACCAGCACTTTTTGACATTAAGGGTGTGTTACAGGGAATGAATTGTTCTGTAATGGAAATGAGCCTGAAACAGAATTAATTCTCTCCCTCCCTCTCTCTCCCTCCCTCTCTCTCTCTCTCTCTCCCCCCACCCCATCCCCCCAATCCATCTTGCCCTATTTTTCTTCCCACTCCAACTCAGTCCCACACCTCATGGGGACTTGTGTTCATATGTATAGACACACTCTAGCTTTTATGTCCAAGTTTATTCCAATACTCTTTACCCCTGAACTCCCATCCACTATTGGGGCTGCTCTTGAGCCTGGCGATGTGAACTCTACTTCAACATCAACATACACACTGTGGGGACACTCAGGCCCTGGAGGTAGGCTTATGGCTATAGGTTTGGGAATTCTTAGGCCCTGTGTCCCCAGAGGATAATCTAATACCACACTGTGAAATACAACATCTACTAACTACATGTGGCTATTGAGCTCTTGAAATATGGCTAGTCCAAATGATATGTGTTATAAGTTTAAAATATATCCTCGCATTTGTAGACTTAAGTTAAAACAAAAAGGAAAGTTTCTCAGTCACTTTTACATTGATTACATTTTTAAGTAATTATACTTTGGATGTACAATTAAACTTAATTTCATCTGTTTCTTTTCTTGCTTTTTAACATTCTACTGGCAAATTTCAGATCACACATGTGGCTTGCATTACATTTCTGTTACACAGAGCAGGTCCAGATGAGTGGTTCTCAAAGTGTGTCCCAGCATCAGCAGCATTAGCATCACCTGCAAACTTGTTAAAAATGCCCATTTTCAGACTCTAGCCAGACTTACTGCATCAGCAACTCTGGTTCCGCAATCAATGTCTGATCAAGCCCTGCAGGTGATCATGATGAGAACCACCAGTCTAGAAGACAGGGCAGCCTAGAAGTGTTTTCCCATCTTGCTTCTGGACTAGACCCCATGACACTGGGATTGGACCCCCTTACCAAAGGATGCAGAGAACTGCAGGCACAGCCAGAAATGGATTCTTCTGAAGTCTCAGAGCCCCACTCCCAGCCCCAAGCAGAGCTAGTTCGCCCTTAGCCCTTCCCCTAGGGCCCGCCTAGGGTTGGTCTCCTGTTGCAAAAAGATGTATTTATTCAAAGGGGTTCAGTCATCTTGCTAAATAAAATCACTGGCTTAGGCTGGCAAATATTGACTGAAGCTGTTACGCTTTTATGTTTGTCAGCAATTCCCAATGTTCGAGGGTTCAGGAAGCAAACAGGAACACATGTACAGGAAGTTATTATGGTGTCTGAGGCCACTGTTTTTTTGATACAGCTGATGCCTGTTGCCCATTGTGTGAAGCTGATTACTACTGACCTTGTTATGGAGCACTCCACAGCTGATAAAGCCAAAGGCTTTAATAGAATACAAATGCCTTTTACATTTCCACTTGAAGAGTTTATTTTAATTGTGTTTTGAAATGTACGGTACCCTAAAGGCTTCTCTTTCCTCAGCAATGTACATCTCCAAAATCAAACCCTGCACACAATGGAATGCATAGTGGGGTGACGTGGATGGGCAGGTTTGAATTCATTTGGAAGCGGGGCTGCTGGTATGCACTCTGTGTACATTTAAGTAGGGCTCCAGAGCTGAACCACTTCATGGAGGACAGTAAGGAGCTGTGCACGCATCACCCACAGCTGTGAAGCATTGGAACACATTGAAAATTCCTTGTTTGTGTTTTTTAAATTAGCTATTGATAAAATATTAATGGTGGGAACCGAAAATTTTATTTCATATCTGATTCTAGCTGGAATGCTAGGGGTCAAACAGGAAGCATGAGCTTCAGGGGGTTAGGGAAAAGGTAGAAGAGGCACAGGGGATGGTTCTGGCACAAGCCTTGGGATTTAGAGAAAGAGCAGAGCGTAAGGCAGGGAAAGCAGGGCTTCTCAAAGTCACTCCTCATGTCTTCCTTTCTAAATCCTGCTCCCTTATTTACTCTCTCATATCATTTGCTGCTCTCTTACTTTTCTCTTATTATTTTCTTTTTATTCTTCTTTCTTTATCTTTCCCTTATGCTATTCTGGAAATGGGGAGACAGAAGATCACTTAAAGGGAGGAAATTAGCCACTAAATACATTGGGTCCACATATCTACCCTATGGCACACGTGCAACACACAGACATACACACAAACACACACACACATATGACACACAGGGGCCAGAAGAAGTAATGCCCTTTTTATAGTAGTTAAAATATTGTTACATTACAGAATTACATGCTTATGATTTTGTAATAAAAGTTTTGGTATAAATTACCAGCTCATAAAAAAGTGTGTTACTTCTGCTACACCCTGTGGTTAACATGATTCTTTAGCTGTCAGCCTATAGGAAATATAAAACAACTTGTGCCAAAGTGACATGGACCCTGAAAACATTCAAACACACAATGGGTATTCTCAAGCATCAGAGCCCTCCAGGGCAAATACACTCATTGGGTAAGCCCCTTTGCACAGCAGCCCATAAGCTGTGGACATGGCCAAACTCCACAGACAGTCAGTCTGATGCTTAATCTCACTCACTGATGTCCCAAAAGCAATCAAGACTCAAACATAATAAGAAGATACATACAACCCACACAAGAGATGGTCTTGGAACCCCTGTCTCAAGTGACCAGGGAGAATGTGCTACTGGGACCCATAAGACACCTACCACCTAAGGTCATGAGGCAAGACTGGGAGACATAGCAGATCTACCTAATACATAGAAACAAACACAGAGAGACAGCCAGAATGAGGAAACACAGAAATGCATCCCAAATGAAAGAACAGAAAAAACAATCTCCATAAAAAGAACTAAATAAAATGGAGGCAAGCAACCTACCATACACAAAGCTCAAAATAATGCTTATAAGGATGCTCAGAGAACTTAGTGAGGACTTCAACAGAGATAGCTAGGAGAAAAAAAAAGACACAGAAACCATAAAAAAGAACCAGTCACAAGTGAAAAATACAATAACTGAAGTGAAGAATGTGCTAGAAGGAATCACCAGGAGACCAAATGAAGTAGAGGATAGAATCAGTGATTTGGAAGACAAGGTAGTAGAAAACACCCAATAGGAAAAACAAAAGAAAGAATAATCCAAAAACACGAGGATAGTTTAAGAGACCTCTGAGGCAACATCAAGTGTAACAATGTTAGCATCATAGGGATACAAGAATGAGAAGAGAGAAAGCAAGGTATTGAGAACTTATTTGAAGAAATAATGACTGAAAACTTTTCTAACTTGGCAAGGAAGATAGACATACAAGCCCAGGAAATACAGTGAGTCCCAAATAAGATGAACCCAAACAGGCCCACACCAAGACACATTATAATAAAAAATGGCAAGGGTTAAAAACAGAGAATCATAGAAACAGCAAGGAAAAAGCAGTTAGTTACCTATAAGGGAGCTTCCATAAAACTGTCAGCTGATTTCTCAATGGAAACTTTGCAGGCCAGAAGGGAGTAGCAGGAAATATTCAAGGTAATGAAAAACCAGAACCTACAATCAAGATCCCTCTACCCATCAAGGCTATCATTTAAAATCGAAGGACAGGGGAGTTCCCTGATGGTGTAGTGGCTTAAGGCTTCGGCACTGGCACTGTCAGTGCTGCAGCCTGGGTTCAATTCCCAGCCAGGGAGCTACTCACATACCAAAAAGCAAAAATAAATAAAAAAATAAAAAAATAAAAAAATAAAATCGAAGGACAGATAAAGAGCTTCCCAGACAACAAAAATTTAAAGGAGCTCATTGCCATCAAACCAGTATTGCAAGAAGTGTTGAAGGGACTTCTTTTAGAAAGTGAATAAAAAAGTAAAAAATATAAACAATAAAATGACAATAAACACATATCTATCACAATTACTTTCAATATAAATGGATTAGATCTTTACATCAAAAACAGAGTGATTGAATGGATAAGAAAACGAAACGCTTATATATGCTGCCAATAGGAGAATCACTTCAGATGGAAGGATACACACAGACTGAAAATAAAGGAATGGAAAATGTTCTTTCATGGAAATAAAAACAAACAAACAAATGGCTGTAAGCAATACTTACACCAGACAAAACAGACTTTAAAACAAAGGCTATATCAAGAGATAAAGAAGGACTCAATCATCCCACTTCTGAGTATTTATCCAAAAAAATTCAAAACTTCGAGGGGACATATGCATTCATATATTCACTGCAGCATATATTATAACAGCCAATAAGTGGAGGCAATCTGAGTGTTTGTCAATAGATGGATGGATAAGGAGAAGGTGGTACATATATACAATGGAATATTGCTCGGCAATGGAAAACAATGGTTTCTTTCCATCTGCGGCAGCATGGATGGACATGGAGGATATTGTGCTGAGTGGGTTATGTCAGATAGAGAAAGATAAATGCAATGTGATTTCTCTTATATGTGGAATCTAAAGAACAAAATAAGCAAAACAAACAAACACGCAAAACAGAAACAAACTCATAGGTACAGAGAACATTTTGGTGGTTGCCAGTTGGAAGTGTTGTTAAGGGGGTGCGTGAAAATGAGGAAGGGATTAAGAAGTACAAATTGATTGTTACAAAGTAGTCATTGAGATATAATGTATAAGGAATACAGTCAATCATATTGTAATAACTATGTATGGTATCAGATGGGTTCTAGATTTGGGATGATAGAAGAGAATGCGAGGGCAGGGTGAAATTGGTGAAGGGCTTAATATGTACAAATTGATAGTTACAAAATAATCATGGTGATGTAAAGTAAAGCACAAGGAATATAGTTAATGATATGGTAATAACTATGTATAGTGTCAGGTGAATACTAGACTAGACAGGGGAATCAGTTCTTAAATTATACAAATGTCTACTATACTGTATACCTAAAATTAATATAAAATAATATTAAATGTCATCTGTAATTGAAAAATTTAAAAGGGGGAAAAGGGTGAAGGGCAATAAGTGGTCCAAATTTCCAGGTATAAAACAAATAAGTCATGGGAATGTAATGCATAGCATGGGGAATACAGTCAATAATATTTTAATAACATGGTACCGTGTCAGGTGGTTGCTGGACTTATCATAGTGATCACTTCTTTAGGTATATAAATATTGAACAACTGTGGTATATTCCTGAAAGTCATATAACATATGTTAGCTACATTTTTAATAAAAATCTTTTTAAAATGTCTATTACAATTTCTGGTTGGTGAGCTTTAGTTTACCAGTTATTTTGCCAACTTATGAACAACCTCATTTGTTATTCAGAATGTCATTGTACCACAGATGGCAGCTAATGCTGTCACCCGAGTACTGACATGTTAGCTGATGAGTGAGAAGTTGCCTGTAGATGAATGCTTGGTGAACCAATAGCACTCAACAAATTTAAGACAATAATATGAAGATCAGTGTATGTGTTTTCTAGTAAAACAGTTTTTGATCCACAGAAAGAGTATCTAATGCCAGAAAGTAATTTTAGAGATATAGTCAGCTTCCTGGAAATGCAAAGCTTAAAAAGCTTAAAAAACCTTTCAAGAATCAGGGACTTTTCATGTTATCAGGCTTTATGTCCTCATTATATTGATGAGTAAAATGGAGGCTCAGAGACATTACATGCTTTGCCTAAGGGCTGGAACCTGAGATTCCTGTAATGCTCTTTGTACTGCATCCATCTTGCCTAGAAAGCCTCAGAAAGAACATCTGCACCTATCCTTAACCAGTATTACAATTACCTTATGTTATATTTTATCTTTAATATGAGCATCCAACTGTTAGATGGTGGTAATAGTCATGATGTCAATTAAAGGCAAAGTCAGTGTATTTGTTAAAAAATAACACACTCCCCACATACTTGGTAAGTCTAATTCAATTGCAGTTTGGGAGTGGAATGGAAACTGGGGTTGGAGTGTAGGTTAGGGAATGCAAGGCAATGTGGGGTTAACAAGTCAGAGTAAATGAGAACATTTCTGGGAAGGGCAGCTAGAGGAGGGTCTTTAATAAAAATTAATTCAAACTTGAAAAAATGTAATGCTGAATTTTTTAATGAAAAGCATAACTCTTGCCCATCCTTATAATAGGGCCCAAATTTATGATCTAACATTTTATCTCAGTTCATAATGCGTTATTAGGACAAGGCAAGAAAAATGGTTTATAAACATGATACTCCACTAGGAAATGTCTAGATGGCTGTTTTGTTCTTTCCTCCTCTCCTTTCCAATTGTCCAGACCTTGAATGTGAGGAGGAGATCTAAGACCTTCAAACAATAGGCCAGGTAAATGTACTACAATTTACATTCTGGAAGGGGAAATAAAAAGGTTCTCCAGGGCTCAGTAAACTGACTTGAAGTCGCCTGAAAGAGCCACAATACTTATTCATTCTCTGAATTCCTCATGGTCCCCACAGAATTATTCCACCAGCTCTGTGACATTCTGAGGGCTTTTATCTTTTATGGTGAATTACTGTATCCAATGCAAATCTCCTCCAGGGCTCAGAGAGATCTCAGCAAGCGAGGAATATGAAACTGCTTAAATCAGGAATAGATGGGGACTTTGAAGATAAGATAAACTGTGTTTTCTTGTTGACAAAATAATCTGAAGCTTTTGTTGTGTGTTTCCATAAAAGACTTCCCAGGCATAAATCAATATGGCAGCACCAACTCTGTGAGAATAAGAAATGATAAGTATAGTTTTCAGCATCCCGTAACCACTCATTACATTTATTTCCCAGTTTTCTTTGTTATTCCTTTCCTGTTCAAATCTGAGCCAGCACATTTTTGGCTTCCCAGCTGAAGTAGGAGGCACTGCCAATCAGCAGGAAATATAATACAGATAAGATTCATATAAACTCTTTTGAACTGGTAAAATAACTGGATGGGAAATGGATGTTAAATTGTTTACATTTGGCATGAGAAGAAAATGTTCCATTTTTAAATTCAAAGCCTGTGCACCTTTGTAAATGAAAACAAATCACATGGGTCATGTAGTGTTCCACTCTGTAAAAGCCATCAGGAGACTGGTAAAAGCTTTTGTAAATCACTAACTCTATCTGGGACTAGCTCAAAAGAGTCATTCCCCAGATTAAAATGAGGTGGCCCTTGACCAGGGTCTTTGGGAAAAAACTGTGCAGCAACAAGCTCCCAGCATACTCTGAGGAGTGCTGTACAAATTGTTGCAAGTGGGGTCCAGAAAGCTTTGGGGGTGATACTTACAAATTCTAATTTTTCAACTTAGTTTTTTCCAAAACCCTATGAAGGTGAGATAGAAGGAATATTGAAGTGTATGGTCTGAAGGTATTAGCATTTTGCAGAAGCTTTCCTCTTGGCAAATGCTGTTATGTCTAGGTAGGTTCAAATTACAAAGAAAAAGTTTTATTTTTAAATAAATAAATAATTGAATTCCATGAAATAACCAAGTAGCTTATCTCACAGATGGATAAGTTCCCACTTTGTCCAATTGTTTTCACATTTCAATTATGTGATCTCATGTCATTGAAGCATAGTCTAGACACTAAATGGTGTAAAACATGCTCAGAATGTGTTTAATAGTTAAATGAAATTAATTATGAAGCTAAATTGTGGACAGTTTACTGGGTGGTGAGCCTTCTGCAATGGGTGAGATGCAAAGTCTGGGATCCCTTGTCACTGTGGCTCCCTCATGTGATCAGCTTGTGTTACTGTTCATAGTCAAATATAGGATCAACCATGTGGACCAAGAAAAGGGGGTAGCAGGACTATAGCTTTTCAGAATTGCCCCATGAAGTTATACATTGGCCTGAGTTGCACATTAAGAGCAAAACCATCTGGTCCTTATTACTAGAACAATGCTGACCTCAGAAAGAAGCAGATAGGAGCAAGCTCAGTGCAATTCTATGCATTCTTTTGGAACTCACAGAACTGTTCTGGGCAGGGTTTCTACTATTTGTCCATTCCATAGGAAAATCTGAACTACAATCAGGAGTGTGCGATGAAAGCAAGTATTCATAGATACCTTCCTCCACCTTGCTTTCTCATCTATATTCAAGCAATTTAGTAACATATAAACCAGGAGATTAGTTTCTTCCAAACTGGTGCAGGTCCAATTTCTTGAGATTTCAGAATGGTGAAGCTTACATAGTCAAGGGAGAGAGATGTGAGCACCCTATGTGAAATACCTTCCTTCATAGCCATTCTCCTGCCATGATGAATCTTAGGACTCATTTACAGAAAATCACTAATCGGCAATATGATTCCCAGTTCCCAGGTCTCTACTTGGTTTTGTAATCATTCCAGAAAGGAGGTTTGAGACCAGATACTTGTCTCTCTGTGCTGCTTATTGAGCTTCTTCTAGCCAGCACCCCACAGGTTTCAAACAAGTGCTGAGCATGGAGTAAAGTCAGAAATTGGGACACAATGGGTCTCTGGCTCTCCGAGTGATCCTGAAAGGACACTTTGAAATAAATAGGCTTGACATGGAAATCAAAAGGAAACCTGCGAATGCATGAAAAAGTGAGAATCATTTTCTTTAAAGTGAACTTAACTGTATTCCCTAGTGACGCAAGTGCTGTTGGCAGCCCTCAGGTTTGTTGATCCTGCCACAGATTGGCACTATCTATTGCTGAGATGAAAGAACCCAGTATTACATTAAAATAATAATAGTGTGAATGCCCAAATTACATAGCACTGATAGGACATCATTTTAAATATTCAGAAGAGTTACCACATATTCACAAACTGGCAGTTTTGTTCAATACTTGAGCAAATTTTCTACCTGAATTGAATACAACCTCCCATTAGCACCAACGATTTGTAGTCACTGCATATGAACAAAAGGAGAAAGGGGAGGGGGTGGGAGAGGAGGGGGGAAGCTAAATATAAGGTGATGGAAAGAGAAGTCACATTAGGTGGTGAACTTATTATACATCAAGTTGACAATGCACTGTAGAATTGTATGCCTGAAACCTATGTAATCCTTGCTAACAGATGTCACCCCAATAAAAAAATTGTTTCAATTAGAGATTTGATATAGGGAAACTGAAGAAGGCTTGAATTGAATAGAAAATAAAAATAATACTGCAAATTAAAAAAAAAGTAATGTACAAACTAAACTTCAGCTATTGAAATTCAAGACAAAGAAATCACTAGACATGTTGAGGAGATGCAAATACCCTGAAAGACGTGTTTTTATAGTATTGAGAAATGAAACCACATCCCTATCAAGGCTTGGAGGCTTTTCTGGAAATGGAATAAGGAATCAGGGCTTAGTAAATAACAGCTTGAAAAATGTTGGCAGTGTTAATGGGGTGGATAGGTGAATTAGTTTCTACTCAAACTTTGCAGAGGGATCTCTCAGGAAGAATAGCAAGTAAATACTTGCGGTTTAATTAAATTATTAATAAACAAGCCTCAGTTTGAAAGTTCATTAATAACAATGCATCTGAGATACCCAACTTTGATGTAATCAAGCCTGACATTGTTAGGAAGCGGTGGGGCAAGGAGAGCACCAGGGATGCACAACCTCCTATTTTCCCATTCATTTATGTTATTTTATTGAAACAGAGGCTGTTCTCCAGGGATAGACATTTAGAACATTTGGTGATTGAATGAATACAGCATCATCACAGCACTGCTGTACTAATGATACTTGGCATTGAGTTTAATAAAGGTAACTAGGCAACAGGTGCTTTTCTGATGAGGTGATGGCTTCTCCAAATCAGGCTAAACATGCTGATGCTGGTTTGTGGCCTTTTCCTTGTAACTTTAGTTTATAGCTGCCATTAGAGCAACAGCCCATTTTAATGTTATATGAGTGTTGCTGTACGATGTTGCTTCTGAAATTTGTTCTTTATTACTTTGAAGTTTGTCTTTCCAGGATAGTTGTTGACTATTTTAATTTGGAGTCCATTGGAAGCAGACCCTGAGGCAAGGGTATGAGTTATAAGATTATTTGGAAAGCAATCCCAGGTAAGGTTGCCAGACTTAGCAAATACAGTAGTCCTCCCCCCTTATCCTTGGGGGGTATACTCCAAGACTCTCAGTAGATGCTTGAAACTGCACATGGTAAAGAACCCTATATATACTATTCATAGTAAAGTTTAATTTATAAATTAGACACAATAAGAGATTAACAACAGTAGCTTAAAATAGAACAATTATAACAATATGCTGTAATAAAAGTTATGTGAATGTGGTCTCTCTCTCTCTCTCTCAAATAATTTTTAAATTTTTCAGTCTAAACCTATTCCTGAATTTGTGCTGCTCTTACTTCCAGTAAATGGGTTAGTATCATTTGTTTCAGGGGACCCCTTGCTGAAATCTTTGTGTAGGCTTAATGCTTTCTGGGGAAACATATTACCACCAATAGGAACATGTTTTATATTCATGTCTTCCACCTATAAATTCAATGCCTTTCCATCTTAACTAAGCATTTATCATGCATGGTGGCCTTAAGCTTCGTAGTTTGAGGTGCAACAGCAAAACTAGCATGATTTTTTTTAATTCCTCACAATTTTACAGATAGAAGATTTGTTCTTATTATAGATCTTAGCAAACTCAGCATATATTTTCTCTCCTTATTAAGTAGAGAACTTTCATCTTTCCACCTAAAGAAAGCACTTTATGGCTGCTCTTTGGCATATCTGAATTGCCAGATCGCTACTCTTGCACTTTAGGGTCATGCTAAGAAAAATAAGGGTAACTGGGATACAAGCACTGTGATACCAGGACAGTTGAGCTGATAACCGAGGTGGCTACTAAGTGACTACTGGGTGGGTAGCATATACAGTGTGGATATACTGGATAAAGAGATGGTTCATGGCCCAGGTAGGATTTCATCATGCTACTGAGAAAGGTGTGCAATTTAAAACTTATTAATTGCTTATTTCTGAACTGTGGTTGACTATGTGCAGTAACTGAAACCATGGAAAGCAAGACAGATAAAGGGGGCTATTATAAAAATGCAATATTACTCAGCTGTAAGAAAAGATGAAATATTGCCATTTGCAACAAAATGGATGAAACTGGAGATCATCATGCTAAGTGAAATAAGCCAGACAGAAAAAACAAAGAACTGCATGATTTCACTCATATGCGGAATATAAAACTGAAAGCAAAGAAAAAAAGAAATGAACAAACAAATAACCCATGGACACAATCGATA
>PVJL010018837.1:0-12270 GCA_004026885.1 Lyroderma lyra | reverse complement strand
TTCTCTAATTGGTTTAGCTCTGCTTTAATTTTTATTATTTCTTTCCTTCTGCTGACTTTGGGTTTTGTCTGCTCTTCTTTTTCGAGTTCTTTAAGATGGGATGCTAAGATGTTTGCTTGTGATTTTTCTTGTTTCTTAAGATAGGCCTGTAACGATATAAATTTCCCTCTTATTACCGCTTTCGCTGTGTCCCAATAATTCTGATACGTTGTATTTTCATTGTCATTAGTTTCTATGTAATTTTTAATCTCATCTTTTATTTGTTCTTTTATCCAGTCCTTTCTTAATAAGCTGTTGTTTAATCTCCATGTATATGTGTTTTTTTCTGCTTTGCTTTTACAGTTGATCTCCAATTTCAAAGCTTTGTGGTCTGAGAATACACTTGGTATGATTTTTATGTTCTTGAAATTGCTGAGGCTACTTTTGTTTCCCAGCATATGGTCTATTCTTGAGAATGTTCCATGCGCACTAGAAAACAAGGTGTAGTCTCTTTTTGCTGGATGAAGTGTCCTGTAAATGCTAATGATGTCCAATTGTTGTAATGTGTCATTTAGAGCTGTTATTTCCTTATTTATTTTCTGTTTGGATGATCTGTCCATGGCTGTTAGCGGGGTGTTTAAGTCCCCCACTATGATTGTGTATTCATTAGTTTCTCCTTTCAAGTCTGTTAGTAGTTTCTTTGTATATTTTGGTGCATCCTGGTTCGGAGCATATATGTTGATTAGTGTCAAGTCTTCTTGTTGTTTCATTGTGCCTTTTATCATTATGTAATGACCATCTTTGTCTTTTACTATCTTTTTTTACTTGAAGTTTATCATCAGATATCAGTATGGCCACTCCTACTTTTCTCTGGTTACCATTTGCTTGGAGTATTGTATCCCATCCTTTCTCTCTGAGTCTGTGTTTGTCCTTACAGCTGAGGTGTGTTTCTTGGAGACAGCATATGGATGCATTCTGTTTTTTAATCCAGTCTGCTACTCGGTGTCTTTTTACAGGTGAGTTCAGTCCATTGACATTTAGAGTGATGATCGATATGTGAGGATTTCCTTTGGCCATTACTTAGTTCTTTGTTTGATTTTGTTTGTTTGTTTTTTTGTTTATTTTTGTTTCTTTCTTGTTGCCCCAACTTTGTTCCATTTTTCCTGATGTTGTGTTTCAGGTTGAAGAGCCTCCTTCAGTATTTCTTGGAGTGCTCGCCTCGTGCTGGCAAATTCCCTCAGCTTCTGTTTGTCTGAGAAGGTCTTTATTCCACCTTCATATCTGAAAGATAATTTTGCTGGATAATTTATTCTGGGCTGGAAGTTTCTCTCTATTAAATTTTTGAATATTGGGTTCCACTCTCTCCTGGCTTGTAGAGTTTCTGCTGAGAAATCTGATGCCAACCTGATGGGTTTTCCTCTAAAGTTTATAATTCTTTTTTCCCTGGCAGCCTTGAGAATTGTCTCTTTGTCTTTAGTTTTGGACATCTTAGTACCATGTGTCTTGGAGAAGACCGGTTGGGGTCCAGGTATCTGGGGGACCTGTTTTCTTCTGAACTTGGGGTTCCAGATCTTTCCATAGGTTTGGAAAATTCTCATCTATGATTTGTTTCAGTATGCTCTCTGTAGATTTCTCTGCCCCCTCTTCTATTCCTATTATCCTGATGTTGTTTTGTCTCATGGAGTCGGATATTTCTTGCGGAGTTCTTTCAATCCCTTTGGTTCTATATTCCCTCTCTTCCTCTTTCTGAGCTGTTTCCATGTTCTGGTCTTCAATATCACTAATTATTTCCCCCATCTTGTTGGTCCTGTTTCCTATGGCAGTTATATCATTTCTCAGTTCTATTATGGTATTATTTATTTCTCATATTTCCATCTCAATCTTTCTTATGTTTTGAATTTCTTTGTTAAATTGTTCTTTTTGTTCACAGAGTTCCTTTTTTATGTCGTTTATATCTTTTTTTATATTATTTATCTCAGCTATGGTGTTCTTCCAATAGGTTTTCATTTCTTTCACAGCCTTTAGAATGGCTGCTTTAAATTCTCCGTCACTTAAGTGTGTCCCTTACAGTTGTAACAGGCTATCTTCTAGGTGAATTTCATGTTCTTTCTGAGGAGATTTAGTTTTTAAGGAATTCATCCTGTCCGCTGGGTTCTTCGTCTTTGACATGAGGGCTTTACATTCAGTGCCCAGATTATTGCTTTTGTGGTGTCTTGCTGTAGGGCAGACACTAGGTGGCGCTGGGGGTCAAGTTTTGGGGAGAGGGGGCTGTTTATTTCTTGTTTCTGATCTCCTACTGTGTTTGGAGTCTATGCCCATATATCCTGGGGAGAGGCCAACAAAAGTCTTTTGCTGGGGAAGCTGTTTTTACTAGCTGGGGTGAATGCTAGCAAATCAAATCAGTCTTTCTTCCTAGCCCTGATTCAGTACCTTGCTGTCTAAAGGCTCACACTGCTTTCAGAACTCTGGCGTGCACGAGAAAGTGCCCGCTCCATAAGTCCAAAGCTGTGGACCTGAACCTGAGACAGCAGGGTCGCCTTTGCACCAGGCTGGGAACAGGACCTGCAGCCCTGTGTGTGTCTCTAGGGACCTTATAGCTGGGATGTTGTTTTTGCAGTTCAGAGTCCTCGCTCAGCCCTTCTACCACTCAAATGTTCAGAGACTGGTTCCCAAACTCCTTCTGTCCCCAGCTCCCCAGTGTCTCTCCCCTCCCTCACACTGCGCAGCTCCGAAAAGTCAGCAGGGATCGTGTCCTGCGTGGTCCGTCTCTGCTCCCTTCCCTCTCCCCGACTCGCCCCCCTCTCGACAGCCTTCAAGTGTTTACTTGCGATTTGTGGATTTCTCAACAGCTGGTTTGTCACTCAGGGTCCACTTTCTTGTCTCCTGGACGGCCGTTCAATTGTGTTTTCTGGGAAAGGCTTTATGAACCTCTGCTCCAGTCACCATTTTGTCTTCTCTCCTCCCGGTTATGGGAACTTTTAGAGTAGGGTCAGTTGCGTTGTCTCGAGGAAAAGTTGGGTTCCATACCTTGGTTTGTGTATGTGTCAAGACAGTGGAAAAGTGTCCCTATAGGTCATATTGACACACTAGAACTGTGAGATCGCTAGTGTTAGGGTTTTGGGAATGGTGAGAGTAGGGTCCATTAAAGTTATACCGTCACGTGAGAATCTCCAGTCAAAGTTAGGGTTAGTACCTTGGTGTGCGTAGGTGACAGAACAGAGGAAATGTATGCCTATAGGTCATATTGACAGACCAGGACTGAAGAGACATCTAGGGTTAGGGTTAGTGGAACGGTCAGAATAGTGTCAACTAAAGTTATACCATCCCGTTCGGAATCTCGAGTGATAGTTACGGTGAGTACTTTGGTGTGTGAAGCTGTCAGGACAGTGGGAAAGTGTCCCTATAAGTCATACTGACACCCTAGGACTGGGGAATGGCTAGGGTAAAGATTAGGGGAACAGTGAGAGTTGGGAAATTTAAAGTTCTACCGTCATATTCGGAATCCCGAGTCCAAGTTAGGGTCAGTACTTTAGAGAGGGTAGGTGTCAGGACAGTGGAAATGTATCCCAATAGGTCCCATTGACAAACTAAGACTGAAGAAACAAGTAGGATTAGGGATAGGGGAACGGTCAGCGTAGTGTCAATTAAAGTTTTACTGTCATGCTTGGAATCTGGAGTCAAAGTCAGGGTGAGTGTTTTGGTGTATGTAGGTGTAAGAACACTGGAAAAATGTCCATATAGGTCATATTGACACACTAGGACTGTTGGAGAAGGCTAGGTTTAGGGTTAGGGGAATGGTGAGAGCAGATTCAATTAAAGTTATACCATCACCTTCGGAATATTGCATCTAAGTTGGGGTGAGTACTTTGTTGGGCATAGGTGTCAAGACAGAGAGCAAATCTCCCTATAAGTCATTTTGACCCACTAGACCTGAAGAGAAGGCTACTTTTACGGTTAGGGAAACGGTCAGAGTAAGGTCAATTAACGTTCTGCCATCACGTTCGGAATCTTGAGTCAACATTATGGTGACTTCTTTGATGTGCCTAGGTGTCAGGACCATGGAAAAGTGTCAGTGTATGTCACATTGAACCACAAGGCCTTGGGAGCAGCCAGGGTTCCAGTTAGGGAAACGGTCAGAATGGGGTCAATTAAAGTTACACCATCACGTTAGAATTCTTGAGTCCAAGGTAGGGTGAGTACTTTGGTGTGCATAGGTGTCAGGACAGTGGAGAAGTATCCCTGTAAGCCATATAGACACCAAGAGCTTGGGAGACGGCTATGGTTTGGATATGGGTAACTGTCATAGTAGGGTTAATTAACATTATGCTTTCATACTCAGAATCTATAGTCACATTAGACTTAATACTTTGGTGTTCATATGTGTCAGCACACTGGAAATCTGTCCACATAGGTCATATTGAAACACTAGGAGTAGGCGAAGGCTAGGATTATGGTTAGGGCAACGGTGGGTGCAGGGTCAATTAAAGTTATACCGTCACCTTCGGAATGTCAAGTCAGGAAGGTGGAGAAAAGTTCCTATAAGTCATATTTATACACAAGGGTAGGCTATCGGCTAAGGTTTGATTTAGGGCACAGTCAGAGAAGTGTCAATAAAAGTTATACCGTCACATTAGGAACGTAGAATCAAAGTTAAGGCTAATACTTTGGTCTCCGTAGGTGTCAGAACCGTGGCAAAATGTCCCTGTAGGTAATATTGGCAAATTTGGGCTGAAGAGAGGTCTAGGGTTACGGTTACATGAACGGTGAGAGTAGGGTCAATTAAAGTTATACTGTCACGTTCGGAATCTCGAGTCAAAGTTACGGTGAGTGCTTTTGTGTGTGCCGGTGTCAAAACAATGAAAGAGTGTCGCTACATGTAATATTGACAAACTAGGACTGCGCAGACGGGAATGGTTAGGGTTATGGAAATGGTGAGAGTAGGGTCAATTAAAGTTATACCTTAAAGTTCGGAATCTCAAATCAAAGTTAGGGTGAATAATTTGGTGTGCATAGGTGTCAGAACAGTGGAAATGTATCCCAATAGGTCCCACTGGCAAGCTAAGGCTGAAAAGACAAGTAGGGTTAGGTTTAGGGGAACGGTGAGCGTAGTGTCAATTAAAGTTATACTGTCACGCTTGGAATCTCTAGTCAAAGTCAGGGTGAATACTTTGGTGTGTGTAGTTATAAGAATACTGGAAATATGTCCGTATAGGTCATATTGAAAGACTACGACTTGTGGAGAAGGCTAGGTTAAGGGTTAGGGGAATGGTGAAAGTAGATTCAGTTAAAGTTATACCAGCACGTTTGGAATCACGCGTCTAAGTTCAGGTGAGTACTTTGTTGGGCATAGATGTCAAGACAGAGGGCTAATATCCCTATAAGTCATTTTGACCCACTAGACCTGAAGAGAAGGCTAGTGTTGTGGTTAGGGGAACGGTCAGAGTAAGGGCAATTAACGTTCTGCCATCCTGTTCGAAATCTCGAGTCAATGTTATGGGGACTACTTTGATGTGCCTAGGTGTCAGGACAGTAGAAAAGTGTCAATATATGTCACATTGACCCACAAGGCCTTGGGAGCAGCCAGGGTTCCAGTTAGGGAAACGGTCAGAATGGGGTCAATTAAAGTTACACCGTCACGTTAGTAATCTTGAGTCCAAGTTAGGGTGAGTACTTTGGTGTGCATAGGTGTCATGACAGTGGAGAAGTGTCCCTGCATGCCATATAGACACCAAGTGTTGGGGAGAGGGCTATAGTTAGGATATGGGTAAGGGTCATAATAGGGTTAATTAACGTAATGACTTCATTCTCGGAATCCAGAGTCACATTAGACTTAATACTTTGATGTTAATATGTGTCAGCACACTCGAAAACTGTCAATATACTTTATATTGACACACTAGGACCAGGAGAAACCTAGGATTATGGTTAGGGCAACGGTGGGTGTAGGGTCAATTAAAGTTATACCGTCACCATCGGAATATCAAGTCAACTTTAGGGCGTGTAGGTTTCAGGACAGTGGAGAAAAGTACCTGTAAGTCATATTTACACACAGGGTAGGCTATCGGCTAGGGTTTGATTTAGTGCACAGTCAGAGAAGGGTCAATAAAAGTTATACTGTCACATTAGGAATCTAGAATCTAAGTTACGGCGAGTACTTTGTCTCCGTAGCATTCAGAACAGGGGAAAAATGTCCCTGTAGGTAATATTGGCAAATTCGGACTGAAGAGAGGTCTAGGGTTAGGGTGTCTGGAAGGATGAGAGTAGGGTCAATTAAAGTTATACCTTCACGTTCGGAATCTCAAATCAAGTTAGTGTGAGTAATTTGGTGTGCTTAGGTGTCAGAACAGTGGAAAAGTATCCAGGACATACTGGGATTTTAGAACTGAAGAAATGGCTAGGGTGAGGGTTACTGGAACAGTGAGAGTAGGGTCAATTAAAGTTATCCTGTCACGTTCGGAATCTCGAGTCAAAGTTACGGTGAGTACTTTTGTGTGTGTCGGTGTCAGGAAAATGGAAGAGTGTTGCTACTAGTAATATGGAAAATCTAGGACTGGGGAGACGGCTATGGTTAGGGTTATGGAAACGGTGAGAGTAGGGTCAATTAAATTTCTACTGTGCACAGTCAGAGAAGGGTCAATAAAAGTTATACTGTCACATTAGTAATCCAGAATCTAAGTTACGGCGAGTACTTTGTCTCCGTAGCATTCAGAACAGGGGAAAAATGTCCCTGTAGGTAATATTGGCAAATTCAGGCTGAAGAGAGGTCTAGGGTGTCTGGAAGGATGAGAGTAGGGCCAATTAAAGTTATACCTTCACGTTCGGAATCTCAAATCAAGTTAGTGTGAGTAATTTGGTGTGCGTAGGTGTCAGAACAGTGGAAAAGTATCCAGGAATACTGGGATTTTGGTACTGAAGAAATGGCTAGGGTGAGGGTTACTGGAACAGTGAGAGTAGGGTCAATTAAAGTTATCCTGTCACGTTCGGAATCTCGAGTCGAAGTTAGGGTGAGTACTTTGATGTGTGTAGGTGTAAAGACAGTGGAAAATTGTCCCTATAGGTCATATTGATACACTAGGCCGTGGGAGACTGCTAGGTTTAGGGTTTTTGGATCCGTGAGTTTAGGGTCAATTAAAGTTATACCATCACGTTCAGCATCTCTACTCAAAGTGAGTGTCAGTTCTTTGCTGTGCGTAGGTATCAGAAAAGTGGAAATGTATTCCTATAGGTCATATTGGCAATCTAGGACTGAAGAGAGGTCTAGAGTTAGGGTTAAGGAAACGGTCAGAATAGGATTAATTAAAGTTATACCTTTACGTTTGTAACCTCAAGTCAAAGTTAGGGTGAGTACTTTGTTGTGTGTTTGTGGGAGGACCCTGGACAAGTGTCCCTATGAGTCATACTGGCACACAAAAACTGGGGAGAAGCTAGGGTTAGGATTAGGGGAACGGTGAGATTTCGGTCACTTCAAATTATACCGTCACCTATGGAATCTCGAGTCAATATTTGGTTGAGTACTTTAGCGTGAGTCGGAGTCAGTACAGTGAAAAGTATCCCTACAGATAACATTGGCAAACTGAGACTTAAGAGACGGCGAGGGATAGGGTTATGGGAAATTTTAGAGTAGGTTCAATTAAAGTTATACTGTCAGGTACGGAGTCTCGAAGAAACGTTAGGTTCCATACTGTGGTGTGTGTATGTGTCAAGACAGTGGAAAACTGTCCCTATAGGTCATATTGACACACTAGTACTGTGAGAACTTTAGGGTTAGTGTTTTGGGAACGGTGATAGTAGGGTCCATTAAAGTTATACCGTCACGTGGGAATCTCCAGTCAAAGTTAGGGTTCGTACCTTGGTGTGCGTAGGTGACAGAACAGAGGAAATGTATGCCTATAGGTCATATTGACAGACCAGGACTGAAGAGACGTCTAGGGTTAGGGTTAGTGGAACGGTCAGAATAGTGTCAACTAAAGTTATACCGTCCCGGTCGGAATCTCGAGTGATAGTTACGGTGAGTACCTTGGTGTGTGAAGATGTCAGGACAGTGGGCAAGTGTCCCTATAAATCATGCTGACACCCTAGGACTGGGGAGTGGCTAGGGTAAAGATTAGGGGAACAGTGAGAGTTGGGAAATTTAAAGTTCTACCGTCATATTTGGAATCCCGAGTCCAAGTTAGGGTCAGTACTTTAGAGAGGGTAGGTGTCAGGACTGTGGAAATGTATCCCAACCAATAGGTCCCATTGACAAACTAAGACTGAAGAAACAAGTAGGGTTAGGGTTAGGTGTTCGGTCAGCATAGTGTCAATTAAAGTTATACTGTCACGCTCGGAATCTGGAGTCAAAGTCAGGGTGATTACTTTGGTGTGTGTAGTTGTAAGAACACTGGAAATATGTCCATATAGGTCGTTTTCACACACTAGGACTGTTGGAGTATGCTAGGGTTAGTTTTAGGGGAATGGTGAGAGTAGATTCAATTAAAGTTATACCATCACCTTCGGAATCTTGCGTCTAAGTTGGGGTGAGTACTTTGTTGGGCATAGGTGACAGGACAGAGAGCAAATCTCCCTATAAGTCATTTTGACACACTAGATTTGAAGAGAAGGCTAGTTTTACGGTTAGGGGAACGGTCAGAGTAAGGTCAATTAACGTTCTGCCATCAAGTTCGGAATCTCCTGTCAACGTTATGTTGACTACTTTGATGTGCCTAAGTGTCAGCACCATGGAAAAGTGTCAGTGTATATCACATTGACCCACAAGGCCTTGGGAGCAGCCAGGGTTCCAGTTAGGGAAACGGTCAGAATGGGGTCAATTAAAGTTACACCGTCACGTTAGAATTCTTGAGTCCAAGTTAGGGTGAGTACCTTAGAGAGGGTAGATGTCAGGACAGTGGAAATGTATCCCAATAGGTCCCATTGGCAAACTAATACTGAAGAAACAAGTAGGGTTAGGGTTAGGGGAACGGTCAGCGTAGTTTCAATTAAAGTTATACTGTCACGCTCAGAATCTGGAGTCAAAGTCAGGGTGAGTACTTTGGTATGTGTAGGTGTAAGAACACTGGAAATATGTCCATATACGTCGTTTTTACACACTAGGACTGTTGGAGAAGGCTAGGGTTAGGTTTAGGGAAATGGTGAGAGTAGATTCAATTAAAGTTATACCATCACCTTCGGAATCTTGCGTCTAAGTTGGGGTGAGTACTTTGTTGGGCATAGGTGTCAAGACAGAGAGCAAATCTCCCTATAAGTCATTTTGACCCACAAGACTTGAAGAGAAGGCTAGTTTTACGGTTAGGGGAACGGTCAGAGTATGGTCAATTAACGTTCTGCCATCAAGTTCGGAATATCGGGTCAACGTTATGGTGACTACTTTGATGTGCCTAGGTGTCAGCACCATGGAAAAGTGTCAGTGTATATCACATTGACCCACAAGGCCTTGGGAGGAGCCAGGGTTCCAGTTAGGGAAACGGTCAGAATGGATTCAATTAAAGTTACACCGTCACGTTAGAATTCTTGAGTCCAAGTTAGGGTGAGTATTTTTGTGTGCATAGGTGTCAGGACAGTGGAGAAGTATCCCTGTAAGCCATATAGACACCAAGAGCTTGGGAGACGGCTATGGTTAGGATATGGGTAATGGTCATTGTAGGGTTAAGTTCATACTCGGAATCCAAGGTCACATTAGACTTAATACTTTGGTGTTCATATGTGTCAGCACACTCGAAAACTGTCAATATACTTTATATTGACACACTAGGACCAGGAGAAACCTAGGATTATGGTTAGGGCAACGGTGGGTGTAGGGTCAATTAAAGTTATACCGTCACCTTTGGAATATCAAGTCAACTTTAGGGTGCGTAGGTGTCAGGCAGTGGAGAAAAGTTCCTATAAGTCATATTTATACAAAAGGGTAGGCTGTCGGCTAGGGCTTGATTTAGGGCACAGTCAGAGAAAGGTCAATAAAAGTTATACCGTCACATTAGGAATGTAGATCAAAGTTAAGGCGAGTACTTTGGTCTCCGTAGGTGTCAGAAAAGTGCCAAAATGTCCCTGTAGGTAATATTGGCAAATTCGGATTGAAGAGAGGTCTAGGGTTAGGGTTACTAGAATGGTGAGAGTAGGGTCAATTAAAGTTATACTGTCACGTTCGGAATCTCAAATCAAAGTTAGGGTGAGTAATTTGTTGTGCGTAGGTGGCAGAACAGTGAAAAAGTATCCAGGACATACTGGGAAATTAGGACTGAAGAGATGGCTAGGGTGAGGGTTACTGGAACGGTGAGAGTAGGGTCAATTAAAGTTATACTGTCAGGTTCGGAATCTCGAGTCAAAGTTACGGTGAGTGCTTTTGTGTGTGTCAGTGTCAAAACAATGAAAGAGTGTCGCTACACGTAATATGGACAAACTAGGACTGGGGAGACTGCTATGGATGGGGTTATGGAAACAGTGAGAGTAGGGTCAATTAAAGTTATATCTTCACGTTCGGAATCTCAAATCAAAGTTAGTGTGAGTAATTTGGTGTGCGTTGGTGTCAGAACAGTGGAAAAGTATCCAGGATATACTGGAATATTAGGACTGAAGAGACGACTAGTGTGAGGGTTACTGGAACGGTCAGAGTAGGGTCAATCAAAAGTCTACTGTCACGTTTGGAATCTCGAGTCAAAGTTAAGGTGAGTACTTTGATGTGTGTAGGTAAAAAGAAAGTGGAAAATTGTCCCTATAGGTCATATTGACACACTAGGCCTGGGGAGATGGCTAGGGTTAGGCTTTTGGGATCCGTGAGTTTAGGGTCAATTAAAGTTCTACCATCACGTTCAGAATCTCTACTCAAAGTTAGGGTCAGTACTTTGGTGTGCGTAGATATAAGAAAAATGGAAATGTATTCCTATACATCATACTGGCAATCTAGGACTGAAGAGAGGTCTAGAGTTAGGGTTAAGGAAACGGTCAGAATCGGGTCAACTAAAGTTAAACCATCCCATTCGGAATGTCGAGTGATAGTTACGGTGACTCCTTTCGTGTGTGAAGGTGTCAGGACAGTGACAAAGTGTCCCTATAAGTCATACTGACACCCTAGGACTGGGGAGTGGCTAGGTAAAGATTAAGGGAACCGTAATAGTTGGGAAATTTAAAGTTATACCGTCATATTCCGAATCCTCAGTCCAAGTTAGGGTGAGTACTTTGGTGAGGGTATGTGTCAGGACAGTGGAAATCTATCCCTATAGGTCCCATTGGCAAACTAATACTGAAGAGACAACTAGAGTTAGGGTTAGGGGAACGTTCAGAATCAGGTCAACGAAAGTTATATACCGACCCGTTCGGAATCTCGAGAAATAATTCCAGTGAGTACTTTGGTGTGAGAAGTGTCAGGTCAGTAGGAAAGTGTCCCTATAAGGCATACAGACACACTAGGCCTGGGGAGTGGCTAGGATAAAGTTTAGGGGAACAGTGAGAGTTGGGAAATTTAAAGTTATACCGTCATATTTGGAATCCCGAGTTTAAGTTAGGGTGAGATCTTTGGTGATTGTAGGTGTCAGGACAGTGGAAATGTATCCCTATAGGTCCCATGGGCAAACTAAGACTGTAGAGACAACTAGGGTTAGGTTGATGGGAACGGTAGCATAGTGTCAATTAAAGTTATATTGTCACGCTCGGAAACTCGAGTCAAAATCATGGTGAGTACATTGGTGTGTGTCGGTGTAAGAACACTGGAAATATGTCCGTATAGTTCATATTGAAACACTAGGACTTGTGGAGAAGGCTAGGGTTCGGGTTAGGGGAATGGGGAGAGTAGATCCAATTAAAGTTATACCATCACGTTCGGAATCTCGCGTCAAAGTTCAGGTGAGTACTTTGTTGGGCAAAGGTGTCAGGACAAAGGGCAAATCTCCCTATAAGTTATTTTGACCCACTAGACCTGAAGAGAAGGCTAGTGTTATGATTAGGGGAACGGTCAGAGTAAGTTCAATTAACGTTCAGCCATCACATTCAGAATCTCCAGTCAACGTTATGGTGACTACTTTGATGTGCTTAGGTGTCAGGACAGTGGAAAAGTGTCAATATATGTCACATTGACCCACAAGGCCTTGGGAGCAGCCAGGGTATCAGTTAGGGAAACGGTCAGAATGGGTTTAATTAAAGTTACACCTTCACGATTGTAATCTTGAGTCCAAATTAGGGTGAGTACTTTGGTGTGCATAGGTGGCATGACAGTGGAGACGTGTCCCTGGAAGCCATATAGACACCAAGTGCTAGGGAGACGGCTGGTTAGGATATGGGTAAGGGTCATAGTAGGGTTAATTA
>PVJL010018836.1:0-15105 GCA_004026885.1 Lyroderma lyra | reverse complement strand
CACACACACACACACTTGCACACAGGCAGGGGCTGCCAAAGCCCCGGTCTCAGGGCAGGTTACATAACAGTGCTGTGGCTCCCAGCCGGCTTGTGGGAGGCAGAGTGTGACCTGCGGGGCAGCGGGGAGGGGGAATGGGCAGGAAGGGGAGGGGCAGTGACAGAGAGGATGGAGATCAGAGACAGTTGCTTCCTCGGCAGTGGTGACCCACTTATCCCTAGCAGGAAGCCCTCTGTGATGTGTTCACTTTGGGGAGGGCTGTGAAGTCATTAGAAGGCTCACATCACTTTGTCCAAGTCCCGAGTCCACTTAGAGGCCACAAGGTGACAATGTGGCAATTTCCAGGCCATCTGAGCCCCTTTGTGATGGATACCAGTGCCTGGGACCTCTGGTGCCCAGCAGGAAACTTCATCACCCCTTCCCCGGGAAGTGTCCCTTGGCCGTGTTTCAATAAAACTTTATTTATAAATTCAATTGGCAGGCCAGGTCTGGCCCCTGGGCTGTAGCTGAGTGACCCCTGCTCCCCACTCTGCTGCCCTCTCAGTAAACGGCAGATGTGGTTATTATTACCACCAAACCGTTAGCTTCCGGACCCTGGTGCAGGGCCTGGAACACAGGCTCTCAGTGGAGAGGCTTCGGGCTTGAATGGGATGGAGTTGCAAGAGCTAGCTGCGGGCAGCCTTGGGGTGAGGCGCCAGTGACGATTCTGCTGGGTCTGCCCACCCTCCTCCTCCTCATATTAGCCCTCACCAGGCGAGGGGGCAGCGGGTGCGGGGTCGGCGCCAGGGCCTGGGTTTCAGGACAAGCACGCGCTTTGAGGACTCGACCCCGCCTTCCAACTTCTCATTTCCTAAAGGGCCGAGGAGCGGGCCCCGGTCTGCCGCCCTGACAGCGCCCCCCTGAGCCCAGAGGAGCGACAGCGCCTTCCTGGCCTCCTGCTCCGAGGCCTTCACGGAAACTTCTCGGGGGGACCGGAGGGGCTTCGTCCTTGTGGCGTAGAGCCCCAGCCCACGTCTCCCCTAGTCTCCAAGGACTGCCGGTGGGAGACTTGGCCTTGGCCGTCTTTCCGGAGGGACACGCGGGTTCCCTCCGGGGCCTCAGTGAGTGATGCAGTCCCAGCTGGTGCCTGCAAATAGCAGCGGGGCGACGGTCCCAGTCAATCATTGACGCCGCGTTCACACCTCAGTTGCCACCCTGTCCTCTGGTCCACAGCCAAGCACCAGGGCAGCGCCCGAGCCACAGGCACTCGGGAATGAGCTCCTCGCCAAGTTTGGAGCTACCTCAGGCCCATGGGGTCCGGAGGGGCGCGGGGACCCCACACATCCAGCGAGGGGGGCTCGAGATCGCGTTCCCCCAAGCCAGCTCGCCTGATGGTCCGCTCGTTTACCCTACAGTCACTCCCTGAGCACCCCTGAGCACCCCTGAGCACCCCTTCGAGCCAGACGCTACAGGGGCTACCGAGCCAGTGGCCAAGGCTGCAGGAAGCGACAGGCTCAGTGAGGAAAATGCGACGAGTCGTACAGTGCAGGGACGGGGGTGGGAGGGGCCAGCAAACAGCAGATTGAGAGCCGGACAAGCCGGTGCCCTTGCGAGCTGAGGAGAGGGCGCCCGGGTGGAGGGGCGGGCGACGTCCGGCGTGCGTGGGGACCAGGGCACGGCCCGGCAGCCCAGGGGGCCCAACGCGCGGCCGGAGGAGTGGCTCCTGACCTGGAATTTAGCCCCGTTGGGACGGCGTGGGCTCTGGTATTTCCAGAACGTTTAAACCAGTTCCTCTCCGACGCTTCCACATCATTTGTTTCAGGAGAAGCCTGTAGGAGAGAGCTTGTTTCGTCCTGGGGGAGGGCTGACGCCAGTGGGGTGCCACGGGGCAGGGAGCCCCCACCCCACCCCCTTCCTCGGCCTGACTCACTGCGGCTTCGCCTACTGTGTACGTACTCACGCCGAGCACAGCAGCACCAGACATCGTCCCTCGGGGCATGTGCCCCACAGAGGTGCAGACGACGACAGGGACGCGTATGAGCACGAACCCTTAATGGCCCCAAACTAGACAGCCCAGACGCCCCTCAGCAGAGGACGGGACAGTAACTCGTGGACTGTAGACCAACAGGACGGGTCCCACACTCGTAAGGAAACCAGACCTGCGAGCACACGCTGGGTGATGCTACGTACATGACGTTCAAGAGCAGGCCGCCTCAGCAGGGCACTGAGGTTGGAAGCCCCGAGAGCAGCTGCCCCTCGGTGGCAGTGGGGGAGGGTCTGAGAAGGGACACAACGGGGCTTCTGAGGGGCTGGTGGTTATCCAGGCGTGTTCTCTGTGTGATCATCCATCCGACCGGACCTTGTACGCTGGACACCTTTCTGCGTGCAAATATGCTTTGCTGCAGGTTTTGAAAGGCCTCCGGTTGTTAGCAAATGCGAGCAGAGGCACTGACAGTCGTGCTTTCCTGCTGACTTGGCGACTCAGAGGCCTCCCTCAAGCCCTGCGAGCAAGTCGGGGTCTTTGCACGGGCTGTAAAGCCTTTCCCTCTCCCTGTCGCCTCCTGATGAACTCCTATGCACCCTTCAGCTCGCGAGTCACCTCCTCCAGGAAGCCCTCCTCGACTTCAGTCTCGGTCATGTATTTTTGCTACCGGCTCACAGAATTTTGCTGTCAGATATTTGTCTGCTTGAGCTTGTGCACTTGGTTGTGCGATTATCATCCGTCCCCAACAGAACGAGAGCCCCAAACCAGGGGCCGCCCGCTCTGTTCACGGTCGTATGCCCGGGACGGTACGTGATAAGGTACTCGCACTTAGTACGTTAGTGCCTGTTTACGAGATAAGTGAGGCGCCAAGGAGGAGGTGTGAGTGCATAAAGGCCCGTGGGGGAGCCCAAAGCTGCCCCCCGACACGCCTCACCTCCCACGCTCACGTCAAACGTGCCGCCGTGTTCTGCAGCGGGCTCTGCCACGACACACTGACGTCACCCGCCATCACGCGAAATGGGTGACTCGGGCAGACGCACGTCCGTTTGGGGCCCCGTGCACGTGCTAGTGCGCCGGCCCAGCGACGGGGTGTGTCCCCGAGCTGAGAAGACGCCGGCGTGCTCGGCACCTCCCGTCAGGGAGTCGGGTATCGGTGACCTTAGCGGACCCTGGCGGCACAGCCGAGGGACTGGAGACGCACGGGGAGACGACGGGATTTCCCCGCGGTCACAGCCAGCCGGTCCGTCGATCCGTTTCGTGTATTTATATTTGAAAATACGGAAATCCATCTAGGGTCACTTTGGCGGCCAGATGGGCAAAGGACGCCGGGCTTGCCTCCTGCTGGGTTGGCGTCCCGGGTCTGCTGCTGGGGTGGCCGTGGGCAGGTTGAACCCCGATCTCGTCTGTGCTGAGTTGGGGGGATAAGGCCAGCGACGCCTTCGGGGTGGGGGTCGTCGTGGGGATGTCACGTATGCGCAACGCTCGGCGCTCACGCGGTGCCCAGTCCCTGGTGGTGGACGTTGGGGGGTGCCGGGAGGACCGGCCGCGGCCTTGCAGGGGTGGGGGCCCCAGGCCAAGCGCCTGTCCGTGTTGCCCTTGGGAGAGGCGGGCCTGGCCGCCTCACGCGGGCACTCCGGTGGGCTCCGCGCACCGCCTCTCCCCCCAGGCGTGGTCGAGTCCGCTGCCCTGGTCGTGTGGCTGAGAAGGCAGATCAGCCAGAAGGCGTTCCTGTTCACGGACGCCCGGCAGGTGCTGGAGGCTGCGGGGGCCAGGCCCTTGCTCATCGTCGGCTTCTTCCAGGTACCGGCCGCAGGAGGCGGGGTGGGGCGGCCGGGGGTGACGCCCAGGCCCTTCCCCTCTTTCCCAACGGGCTGGTTTCCCAGGGGCTGAGGGGGGGCAGGGGAGCTGCAGGGATGAAATGAAGAAAGAAAAACCTGGTAGGAGGGGGCAGGAAGGGGGACAGGACGGACGCGTGTGTCCAGTTGGTCTCGACAGGGTAACTCCTCGTTTGGGGGTCCTTCGAGAGCAGCCCCGAAGCATCAATGGTTTGCAAACTGTTCTCACTTCGGGAGGCCGAGTCTCTCACCTGTCTTCACGCATCTCCTGTAACTTGGGGGGCGCGCCCCTTCGCCCAGTGGGATTGAGAAGGGGGGGTGTTCTAGGTACACGGGGGAGAGGCTGTGCCCCTTTCTCCCCCCGCCCCCACTTTGTAACAGTGCCTTTGGCCCCAGTTTTCGTGCGAGCTGACAAATGAAGGCTGAGGCCACAGCTGTATCTTGACACCAAGGTCATAGTCGATGCTACGTGAGGTCAAATCCGAAAGCAATTCAGGAATAAATGTTAAGTCTCAGGCTACTCTGATACTTGGAAAAGGTCAAGTTTATCAGCTCTCTGGACTTGCCTATCTGGGCCGTAGTCACAGCTGTAGATAGACGTCTTCTGGGTATCAAACACACGAGAAAGGATCCGGGTGACCCAGCAAGCCCCCTGGACGTGGGAGGGACAGACACGCTGGGTCCCCGCTTCCACCTTCGGGGCATCGCGCCTTCTACCGCAGCCTCGCCCGACACCCTTCCCCACACAAACAGGACTTAGAGGAAGAAGTGGCCGAGCTGTTCTACGACACCATCAAGGACTTCCCGGAGCTAACGTTCGGCGCCACGGCCATCGCCAGCGCCGCGGGGCGTTTCCACGTCGTCCTCGACAGCGTTCTGGTGTTCCAAAAGGTGGGTCCCGAGCGGCTGCTGCAGGGGCGTCTCTGGTCCAAACCCGTGCGCTGTGCACACACGTACGTACGGGCTCTGGGTGCAAATCCTGCTTCTGGCCCGCGTGAGCCACGTGGCATCGGACTAGTCGGCTCTCGTGCAGTCCATCAGCCTTTTTAGTCCGTCCCCACCGCGCAAACCCCCCTTTGCTCGGCCAGTAAACGTCTCTGAGTCTCAGCCCTCCGTCCGGCACAGCCCTGCTCCTCCAAGCTGCCCCTTGAATCCACCCGGACTGCGCCCATCCTAGACCACGTGGCCATCATCCCCGGCATCCGAGTCCACCACGTTCTCCTTTGTCCTGCAAAGACGGTCCCCAAACCTGTGTGGCCGCTTCCCCGCTTCCCGCCGAAAGCCCTTTCATGGTTCCCATTGGCCTTCCCATTGCTTTTGCAGGATGGAGACCCAGGTCCCTAACGAGACGCAGGGCCGTCCCCAGTCGGGCCTCTAGGCTGTGGCTCTGCCCTCCTGTCTCTGGGCTCTAAGTCCGAGCCGGCCAACGTGGCAGCTGTAGTCACAGGCGACTTTCCATTAAAATGGAATGAACAGAAATTGTAGTTCCCCAAACTGGGGAGGCGCAGGGGCGACAGGGGGAGCCCCTTGGGAGACTTCTGCTGGAGTCCGGGAAGAGGTGTGGGGGAGAGGGTGGGTTTGGAGGAGAGGATGAGGAGGAGATGGAGGAGAGGGAAATTCGGGGGCCACCGCTTCTCCCCCACCCACCCAGGCCCTGACCCTGGGCTCCAGAGAACTCGGGCCTGCCCTGCACCGCCGGGGGCCTTCTGAGAAGTCACTAAGCGGGATTAGACTTAGGGGGGTGGGGTGCCCGTGAAGGGGCTGGGGACACTTACGAGATGGGAATGTGGGTCCAGCAGGGAGGGAGGGAGTTCTTAGAAAGTCGTCGAAGTCACTTAGCACAGAGGTACTGCACCTCCGAGAAACGGCCTTGTCCCCGCGTCCCTGCCACGCGGGGTCGCCCCTTAGGAGCAGAGCGTATGGGAAGCCACTCGGCATGAGCCTGAGCCCTCGCTGGATTCCAGAGCAAGGCCAGGTCGCCAGTCAGTCACCTACACGCCTGCCTCTCTAGATGGGAGACTGTCCCCCAGGCTCAGCCGCCCAGGGTCCCCCAGACGGAGGGCCTGGATCACGGATAACCTCGTCCCCACGGTGCTTCCTTTACACCCCGGGTGGCGGGGGACCGCAGAACCCGCCGCCCTCCAACGTGCCCCTTCCTGTGTTCAAGGGCAAAGTGGTGACCCGCCAGGAGCTGATTAACGACAGCACCAACAAACAGGTCCTCAATCGGGTCATCAAGCAGCACCTCACCGGGTTCGTGCTCGAATACAACAGCGAGGTCCGTGGGCAGAGGGTCCTGGGGCCGGGCGGGGGGCGGCGGGGCAGCCCTGTGCGCGGACCACCCGTCCCCTGTGTCCTTCCAGAACCAGAACCTGCTTTACGAACTGCCCGTCCCGAACCACATGCTGCTGTTCGCCTGCAAGAGCTCCCCGTCGTTCGCTGCGCTGATGCAGCATTACAAGGCGGCCCTGCGGGAGTTCCAAAACAAGGTTTGCGGGGGGCGCTGTGCCTTTTCGGGGGGCGCTCGGATGGGGATCCAGACGTGTAGACGCTGGGCCATCGGCCTGGCCTTGCTGGAGATTAAGCCCCGAGGGGGCTGCATGTGCATCGGTGCGCCCACGTCCGATTCGCACATCGATGCTGCACGTCTTCCCCTTACTGCCCCCCGCGCCCCACGCCTGTCCCCCGTCTTGCCAGACCTCTGTCCCTCCTTCCCTCACCTTTTTGGAAATTCTGCTCAAGGAACACGACGGGTTCAGCAGCTTTTCTGGGGGTCGCGCTCCAGAAAAGGGGGTGATGGCGGGGTGGGTAGCACCGGACCTGCAGGTGACAGGGAGGCCAGGCCAGTGCCGCCCACGGTCGGGGAGGTGGTGAACGGCCTGGAGGTGACCCAGCGCAGACTGGGTGACAAGTAACCACCGAGCTTCTCGGCTCTGCCCACCGCCCGACGTGGGGGTACATGCCCTCCTCTCGGGGGCCTCGTCTCAGGTGTGCTCCCTCGCCCCTCAGCCTCCGTCACCTCGGGTGTGAGAGGGACATCGTGGTGAGAGCTCGAGGGCTGGCCGCCGTCGTTAGCGTCACCATCACTGTCACGCCTGCTTGGCCTGTGTTTCTGCACTCGCCGTCACCCGGACGACGGGGCTATTTTCCCCGTTTTTCTCTTCGTTGTCATGGCGCGAACCTCATGGCTCCTGGTTTCTGGCGCATTTTTATTTTATTTTTAAACGCCAGGTGCCTTTTCCCTTGCGAACACGATGGCTCTGCAAGGCAGGCCGAGGAGACGCTGAAGCGCAAACCAGTCACAGCAAGTGGCCGCTCCGCCCGTGCCGCCCCGGGGTCCGGGCCCCCAGGCTCAGAGAACCGCCCGGTGGGCGTGGCCACGCAGGTCACTGAATATGCATGAGCGCGTGAAGTCACGAGTCTCCCACACAGCCCTGCAGAACCACGAGACTGGACGCGCAGTGGAGCGTGGCCCACCTCCCGGTCCCTGAACTGAGGTTGCAGACCTCGTCCCGCTTGGTGGCACGGCAGCCCCGCAAGGCAGGCCCTGTGCTAACCACCACCTTTGCGAGGAGGACACGGACAGGGGACGCGAGGGACCTGGGTGACCGCTCAGGGCCTCCTCCCTGCTTCCGCCCGCCCAGGGGACAGTGCCGGCACCAGGACTGGGGGGGCCCAGGCTGACGGGGGGCGGGGGGTGCAGCGGCCTGGTGGGCAGGAGCCTGCAGCCTGTCTCAAGGGAGCTGCACGTTTGCACGTCTTCTGCGCCCTCCCGAGACCCCCAGCCGCCCCCCTGCGTCCCCATGGCCCCGGCCGGCCCCCTGCTCCCCTGTGGCCCCACTGCCCCCGGCTGCCCCCCTCCATCCCCGCGGCCCCGGGCTGCCCCCACTGCGTCGCCCCCCTGCGTCCCCGCGGCCCCCGGCCCCCAGTCACAGGCCCCCATGCGATCCGACAGATGCTTTTCATCCTCGTGGACGCCGACGAGCCCCGGAACGGCCGCGTCTTCGAGTACTTCCGGATCACGGAGGCGGACATCCCATCGGTGCAGATCCTCAACCTGAGCTCTGACGCGCGGTACAAGATGCCGTTTGAGGACGTCACCTTCCAAAACCTCCAGAAATTCGGCCGCAGCTTCCTGAATCGGCGTGCCAAGGTCAGTGGTCCTGGGCGCAGACTCCCCAGGACCCCGGCATTGTCCCCGTTGTTCCTAATTCTGCGGGCCTCGGGGCAGGCAAAACGAGGGTCAACCTCGAGGTCCAGTGTGGGGAACGCCCCCCATCACCCCACCTCGGGTCTAGTCCACGTTTCACCTGCCCAGACCCTGTAATTCCACTGTTCCCTGGTTATTCTTAAAGAAAAGGCATCTCCCTTGCAGGGAATTCCGATGGAAACTCAGGCGAGCCCCCGGCTGATTCCCTCCTTGTGACCCCAGCGGGAACAATGTTCTGGGCCGAAGGCTGGATCCCTGCGTGGGGGAGGAGACGGGGTGGAATGTGGCGGCAGTCAGGGCCGAGCCTGCTTTAGGGAGCTATTGGTTTGGGGGGTGTTGAAGGGCGTCTATTTTGCTTAAAGGCAGGCTCCCAGCGCAACCTCGCTGCGTGTCCGCACCCCGTGCTGAGTGCTCAGCCACCTGGCTCGGTTAGGGGACCATGTTATTTTAGTTGCAAAACGGGGACACTTTTGAGAGTAACGGGGACATATTCTGGAACCACCGGAATAAATGGGGGTTCTCCAGGCCAACAGGCGTGTATGGTCTCGTGACCGTGGGGGGTTTCCATGCATCACTCCCCACCTCCCCGGCCCCCCGACAGCTTCCCCGCAGCCTCTGCAAGTGACAGTCGTGTGGTCTCTTGTGCACATTGTCATGGGCCAGGCACTGAGGCTGGTGTCCCCCCACCCCCCGCCACTTCCAAAGCATTCCTCCTCCTCCTGCCTTCAAGGACAACCCCTCCCGCCCGGGTCCCCTGGGTCCGGTGCCTTTGGACTTCACGGGCTCCTGCCCGCTCCCGGTCGCTGTCCTCTGATCACCTCCCTGTCGCTCTCTGAGGACGTAGGCCCCTCATTGCAGGCTGGCCCTGCCTCCCTACTCTGCCGTCACATCCCGGGATGCCAGTATCCAAACCCCGGTGTCCTTCCTGGAACTGCTGTGTCCACGCCGTCGCCCCACCCGTGCCGTGGCCCCAGTCCCGAGATGGCGGCCCCTCCGGACGCCCGGGTCACGCTTCCCGCCCCTTCGCTCGCTCCCCGGTGCCCGCCCCCCCACCCCACGCCTCGCCCATCGCCCCACGTCTTCGGTGCCCGCCTCCGCGAGCTGGGACTCCCCGGTTCCTCGCTCTGACCACGGCTTCCTGAACGCCTCTGTCCCCGGCACCCTTGACCTCCGCGACACCCTGTGGCATCTGCCAGGCACAAGCCAACCGCGGGGCTCCCCCGCTTGCAGCTGGCTCCCGGGCACCACACCCCGCCCTCCCGAGGGCTCTGAGAACTGTCCCGGCGTCCTGACACGAACTTCTCTTACCCCTGAGGCTGCTTCCCCTCGCCCCCTCCCCACTTCTGCTCTCGGCCGCGGACGCGACCCCGTGCCACCAAGACGACGAGGGGGCGTCAGGCAGGGGCCTCCTGGCCCATCACCATGCCGACAAGCCCGACAAACGTGCAGGAGTGCTACCAGGACACGTGCCAAGTGTTACGAAGACGGAGAGCAGAGAGATCCGCCCTGGTGTGGGGGGCACTCAGGGAGGGTCCCCCTTGGGGTCACTCCACAGGACAGTTGTGGATGACCTGGAGGAGAGGGGCCGGCGGCCCGGGCAGGGGGGCGGCGTGAGCAGAGGACGGGGTGGGGGAGGCTAGCCCTTCGGGTGAGGAGACGACCAGTGTGGCGGAAGCCAGAGCGGGTGGTGAGGGGCCGGGAGAGGCCGGCAGGAGCCGGGGCGAGTCAGACGGTGCAGGCCGTGCGCACGGCCGGGGTCGCCATTCTCCTATCGTTAGGGACAGCTAAGGTTTTTGCGTGTATGGGGGGCACAAAGTCCTTAAGATGTTAAGGGCGTGAACCCCACTCTCGCCTAAGAATTCCAAGAGTCATGAAAGGCTAGACTCCACCCCAGTTTGGAGCCCCGAACTTTCCTCAGCCCTCTGATCCCCGTTTGCCCTGGACAATCCGGGCGGGACGTCAAGTTCATGATCTCTCAGCATTTCAAACACTTCCCCGAGGCCCTTGTTGTAAGAACAAGAAAAATCCAACTTCCTTTTGTTTCCCGTCAGGGTGGGGGGCGGGCAGGGACCAAGCAGGGACCAACCCTTTCCGGGAGACGGTCAGACCTCTCAAATTGGCTTTCTAGAAACATCAGTCCAGTGAAGAGATCCCAGAATATTGGGACCAGGGGCCAGTGAAGCAGCTTGTGGGGAAGAACTTCGACCTCGTCGTCTTTGACAAGGACAGGGACGTGTTTGTGATGTTCTGTAAGTATGTCCCTGGGGGCCGCAGGGACGGCCCTGTCACTACTTTCTCAGCGCTGCCCCTGAATTCTCGGGCAGCGCTCCCCATTTAAACTGAGTTCTGGGGACACGCGGGAAACCTCCCACGCGATCCAGGCCTGTGGCCCCCAGCGGTGGCAGTGCCGCCGGCTAACAGGGACGCTGGTTAGCGGCACGCCAGGCCTCTCCGTAATTCCCACACGGTGTCGTCCGTCCCTCTTTCCCGATGACCAAGTGGGACACCTGGGGAGGTGAAGCAACTTTGGGGAAACCAGGCAGCCCGTAAGTGCTGGCACTGGGACGGGCACCGAGGCAGCCGGGCTCCAGCGCCCACCGATCAGGGGCCCCAAACGGCCCGTAGGTAACCCACCGGCGTGGCCGTGGCCGAACGGGGCACCCACGTCACGCAGGGGAAGGACGTCGCGGGGGGCCTGGCAGACAGTAGGCGCCTGGTGAATGATGGCTCGCACCGCTCTTGTCACCCCTTTTGTGAGAAGTATTTCCAGGCTACCTGAGGACCACTGCCCCTCCCCCAGAGCCACACCTGAGACTCAGAGAAGGGCGGCAGCAGAGTGACTCCTGGCAGCTCTTTACTGAGCGGGCGGAGTTAACGCTTATTGAGCACTTACCGTGAGTTTGCTGTTTACACACCTGCTCCCATTTCTGCCGCAAAACCAGCCTCTTAGGAGGGTCTGGTGGGTTTCTCCAGGATAGAGACCAGTAACCCAGGCTCAGAGAGGTTGAGGACCTGACCCCAGGTCACACAGGAAGCTGCACGGCCAGCACTTCCTGCAGGTGAGGGCCGGAGGGCACCCTGCAGGCTTTAACATCTCCCTGAAACGGGCTCCCCCACAGGGCGAGGTGGATGAGTAGCCACAACCTGCAGCCTCTAAAGGAGAGACGCGGGCGGCCTTGCTGTGCTGACCTGACACCCAGACTTGTGCGGGCGCCCATTTGGGTCTGTTAAAAGGCGCAAAAGCAGCCTCATTGTCTTGGGAGCAGGGCTGTCAGCCTGGCCCCCTGGGGTGGCAGCCATTATGTCCCCGCCTGCCCCAACCCGGGGGCCCAGCGGGCTCCAGGGGCGCTGCGGGGGGTGCTGCTGGGGGAGCCGACGGCGACGGGGACACTCGGCTTGTAAATGGAGTGATGATCACCCAAATGTAGAGCATCTGGGCCTCTGGGGCCACTCCTCCCGCTGAGAAAAGATGCTCTAATGGACCGACAAGGGGGGTTCAGGTTCCCTTCCACTCGGGAGCTGCTCCCCGAGGTGTCTCTGCAGGGCTGGGCGCCTGGGCCACACTCACAGCTCAAGGAATTGTTCATAAGGAAGTCCGGTGTCCCCTTCCCAGGGGTCACAGCCTCCTGCTCACTTCTGGGGTGCAGTCTCCCCCACCGGACGGGCTGGTATGACGGTCGCCCGTCGGGGCGTCCTGCCTTGCAGTTGCACCGCCTCTGCTTAATGAACAGGGTGACCTTGGGCTTCGAGCTTAACCTCTGCTGGGGGCTGTTTCCCTGGGCTGCAGCGGCGCGCTCTGCGCCAGGACGGCGACGAGCAGGAGGAAATGTCCCGGCGTGCTGCCCGCGGCGGGGTCCGGGGGTGGGGGCCCAGGTCCGCTTTTCCCCGGCGTGCTCGCCCGCGGTCAGTGCCGGGTTTGCGGTGCCGAGTGACCCGACGTCCGCCCAAAGGGGGGCGAGTACAACACGGCGTGGTGTTTGGGGGGGGGGAGGCGCTGGCTTGCAGAAGGCGCCGTGTGAGCCCGAACCCCATCTTTTCTCCTGCAGACGCGCCCTGGTCCAGCAAGTGCCAGGCGCTGTTTCCCCCGTGGGAGGAGCTGGGCATGAGGTACCAGAACCACCCCACGGTCACCATCGCCAGGATTGACATCACGGCCAACGACATCCAGCTGATGTACCTGGACCGCTACCCCTTCTTCCAGCTCTTCCCCACCGGCGCTCAACAAGTGAGGGGCGCCGGGTCCCCCGTGGGCTACATGAGCGTCACGAGTGCGATTTCTCCCCGGCCCAGCTCCGCCTTCTCCCAAACCGGCCGCCTCCTGGGCTCCGGCCCCGGCCCCGCTCAGTCTGAAGAGTGTTTCCCGTCGTCCCCACGGAAAGTCCCAAGACTCACTCTCGGGGGGTCCGGCTGAGCCCGCGCCTCATCCCCGACCCGAGCCCTGGGGCCAAGTGGATGTGGGTGTGTGCACGGGTCCGGCTCGGGCGCTGGGGTCCCCCCGGTGCGCAGCCTCCGTGGGATCCGGGGGGCGGTGCTGTCGGAGGAAGGAGGCACAAGAGCAAAACAGTCGCTGTCCTTGACACTTCGGTGTCCCGTCGGGACGCACCCGCAGGGGTCCGGGGACACGCCCTCGGGGCCGCCTTGGCATGTGGGGGGCGGCCGTGCAGGAGTGACGAGCTGAGTCCGGCTGAGTTGGGGGGCCGGTCCCCATCGGGGCCCAGGCCCGAATGCCAGCGGTGAGGGGACCGACTCGGGCGGGCAGAGGGGCGGCCGCGGCCCCCGAACGACACGCCGCCCCCCTCGCACGGAAGACGGGTGTGGGGAGGCGTGGGCAGAAAGGCCTTCCAGAAGCTTCTCAGACACTGAGAGGGAAAGGCCGCCCGGCGCAGCAGGCCCTGTCGTCACGCGGTAAAGCCGCGGGGACGGCCAAAGCCACGCCGCCGTCGGCAGTCGGGCCCGCTTCAAGGGCTTTTCTCCGGCCGCCCACTCCTCTGCCCGTGAGGACGCTGTGCGGAGGCACCGAGAGGGAGGGCAGAGCGCCCGAAGGACGCAGCCGGGGCCCCTGCGTGTGCGGCCGCGGCGGCCGGGTGACCGCGTCCCCGTCCCCCAGGCGCTGCTCTATAAGGGAGAACACACCCTGAAGGCCTTTTCCGACTTCCTGGAAAGTCACGTCGGGACCAGGGTTGAGGACGGGGACGAGGTAAGACGGGCGGCGGTGCCCGCGTGGGCCAAGCGTCCCCCAGCTCCGCCCTCTGCAGGTCGCTGAGGACGAACGAGCCCCCCGTCCGGGGGCGCGACTCCAAGGGCACTGACGAGGGAGCGGACCTGGCGGATGTTAGAAATACGGGGAGGGCAAAGGCTCTGGGTGCCACCCAGCTCCTCAGGCTGCTCCCCCGGGCCCACTGTCCCTGAGCAGGTGCCCGGGTGTCTTGACGGGCTCCTGGCTCCTGACATTACTCTCCTGAGGGGCGGGGTGACAGTCCCCATTCCCTCCTAGTCCCACGCATGCTTCAGGGAGGCGAGGCCACCAGCTAGGGGGGCGCCATCGGTATTGGTTGCGAAGGCCAGACACCCCATCTTCGGCATAAACAACAGTGGGGTTTTGTCCCATGTCGCTGGTTGGACATCTGACACGGTGTATCCAGAAGGGGTCTTGTTAGTGAGGCCTGGGTCACAAGCCCAGCCCCAGAGCTCGGCACGGGGCAGCCACAGCTATGGACTTAGAGGGGGAGGTGGGGGGTTCCCCAAAGGGCCTCTTACTGGAGTTGGACGCTCCCCCACCCCAGTCAAAGGGACCTCTGCATCCGTTAGGGCTCTCCAGGTGACTATCTCTGGGCGCTTCCAGAGAAAGAGGGTTCGGCAATGACCCTCTCAGTGATCACATACTCCTTGCCTCTCTCCCTCTCCTCCTCCTCCTCCCCTCCCTCCCGTCTGTTCTTGAACAGCTCACGTCTGTGGATGAAAAGGAAGAGATGGAAGAGGAGGTGTTTGCTGAGGGACAGGAGCAGGTACCTCTCCTGAAGAAAGAGTCACCTGCACAGCAGCTGCCGGAGCTGCAGAACGTGACCGAGCTGAAGGAGCCAACTGGGCAGACGGGGCCAGCTGAGGAGGGGGAGGGGGCCCAGTCACAGGGACCGCCCAGGCAGGACAGGCGGCGAGCAGTGAAGGAAGAACTGTAGCTTCTCCACCGCCGTTGTCCAGGCGCTGGCATCGTTTTCTGAGTGGATCTACTCCGGCCGAGGGACAATATGGTTGTGCAGCCAGCGGGAGGCTGGACAATAAAAGCCCCTGAATGAATGTCTTCCGTCCTGGTCCACTCATTTTTCCTGGTCGGTGCTGCCTTAGAACTGCTGTTTGGTCTGGAATTCAGGTGGGCCTGGGAGCAAAGCCCTGTCGCAACCCTTCCCGAGTACGTGGGACATGGCAACACTTCCTGAATGTTTACCACCTGCTGGGTGTGTCCTCGCTCTCACAACATCCCTGGGAGCTGGGGTTCATCATCCCCCTTGTACAGACGAGGACACTGAGGCAAAGAGAGGCTCACAGGGTCCGGAAGCCCTTGAGCTACGATCCCAGACGATCTCACACCACAGACTCTGCGCTTAACCGCTGTGCGCACCACTGCCACCAGGCCCCGAGAGTGGGGCCAAAGCTTTCAAGTGAGCTGAACGGATTGGTTTACACAGCAGTCTGGCACAGTAATAAAGAGGTCCAACCCCCAAACTGTCCCCACCCTTCCACAGCTCCTGTAAGTGACCCACTGTCTTAAGCAGCAGTGCCCTAGGATAATCCTCAGGTCCCTTGTTTCCTTTTACTACCATAAAAGTAACTCCATGAAGCCACGGGACTCCACCCACTTCCTCCCACGTGACTCCACCCACTTCCTCCCACGTGACCCACCCACTTCCTCCCATGTGACGCCACCTACTTCCTCCCACATGACCCCACCCACTTCCTCACACGTGACCCATCCAGTTCCTCTCATGTGACCCCACTTCCTCCTACGTGACCCCCACTTCCGTCCACTGACTCCACTTCCTCCCACGTGACCCCCTTCCTCCCACGTGACCCCTCCCACGTGACTCCACCTACTTCCTTCC
>PVJL010018835.1:0-15096 GCA_004026885.1 Lyroderma lyra | reverse complement strand
TGCTCAGAAGATTCCAGAGTGTCCAGGTGTGATGCGTGGATGCAGAAGGGTGACTTACATTTGGAAAGGACAAAGTCCGACAACTGATGTCGTGAACTCGTCCCAGAAGAAGTGCTGCGTACCTCCCTGCTGAGTGTCATGTTAGGCGTCCAACTTTCGAAGGACCCCCGTGGGGAACCTCTGCGCCCACGCCAGTGCCTAATGCTTACACCGGCAGCACCGTACAAACAACGTGGCTGGGTGCAGAGCTGCCAACGTAAGAACACGGCGGCAAGTTCATGAAGTTAACTGTCAGATTCTGGGGACGACGACAGCTCTGACGGCCACTCCGGAAAAGGAGTTCCAAAACTGCTCTGAAGGGCGGACTAGGCACAGGCGTCGGTCTGTGCACAGCTCCCCAAGGGGAGCGCTTCGAAGGTGACGGTAGTGACATTCAGCAGTGAGGCGCGGAGCACTTGTTCTGGGTGAGCTCCCAAAGTTGACTGTCCGACCTTACAAGCAGGTACTCAAAGATCATACCGGGAAAGCAAATACCCACAGGCCAGCCAAAATTCTACAACCGAATACAGCTGAGTGCCCCGCAATTTAACATTCGTCAGCACACCCTGAGACATCAGAGCGGGCGGGACAGATGGCAGCGGGAGTGCCCGCCAGGAGGAGTCTGAGTGGTATGGGGGTGCTGGAAGGGTCCTGGGCGGAGGAACCAGATCGAAAAGAAACAGATGCAGAGCGAACACGCTCGAGCCGGTGCTGGGGGGCGGGGGGCGCGGCGCCCTTGCAGGGCCAAGCGCAGCTCCAAGAAAACCCATGAGGCTGCGTGCCGACGAGAGACACGTGACGATGTCCTAGCCGACACACCGACACATCCCGCGATGTTCTCAGGCGTCCAGGTTCAAAGTCACTCTGCCACCTTCACTCCCTCTTCTGACCTCAGCACTCGGGAATGAGCCCTCGCACATCTGCCCCCCACCCTTACTGCCGGGGGCGCCACGAGCAAGGCTCCTGAGGACCGGTGCAGAATCCCGGCCTCTGAACGCGACACCCCCTGCTGGCTGTCCCCTCCTCAGCAGCACGAGGCCCTCCCAAACCCCCAACCTCCGGGCCGGCACCCCATCCCGCCCCCCAGCAGCCCCGCGGTCCCGCTGAGCAGTCCCTCTTCTTCTCCAGCTGCCTCCTCTGCCCAGAGCACCCTTCTCTCAGCCCCACTGTTCAGCCAGCACTGCCCACGTTCGGTGACTGACAGCTTGAACTGCCTATGAAAGCAAAGCACGTGCAGGAGCGCAGGCCCCCTGGGACCCAACCCCACCTACCTCTCAGGGGAACCCTCGACCCTGCCTGCTCACCACTGGTGTTTAATGTCCTAGGATGCCACCACTGCAGACGGCAGCACATGATGGCCCACCTCTGTGCCTTCCACCCTGTCATTCTCCTCGACTGTGTTTCGTCTTCCAAGGCCCACGACCTCAAGGGCTTCCGTGACCCCTGCAGTAATCTAATCAGCACTCGCCCCGCACTCCTGCCACCCTGTCCCCAGTGAGACAGCAGCCCCGACTGACTCCATCACTGTCACGCAGTAAATGACCTCGGGTGACCCAGGCGCTGCGTGCACCACCCTGGAACTCAGGCTGTGCTGACGCAGCTGCAGCCACTCGCACCCTCACTAGCCCTGACGAGTGCAGCATGGCAGGGGCCCCGCACCTGTCAGCACCAGGCAGCCACCCTGCCAGGGTCAAGGGCTCCTGCGTGAGGACCGGGGGCGGAGGTGGTGCCTGTCCCCCGTGCGCCCCGGCACAGCGGCCAGCGGGCGAGCCATCCGGCGTCCTCAGTGATGATGCAGAGCGGACGTCACGTTGCATGGGGACAACAGTGACTTGACCTTGAGGAAAACAGCAGAGGGCAGGGTGGGCCCCAGAGGCAGCCCAGGCACGAAGAGACAGGAAAGGTGCCAGCACTCGGACTCGAGTCGAGGGGTCTGTCGGGAAGGGGTGCCCATCCTGGGACCCTGTGAGGGGCTGGAGGCAGCAGAGTCTAGAAGGGCCCGGTCCACCCTGACAGAGCTAGCACACAGCCGAGGGCGGGCTCCAGCCTGCTGCCACAGGGAAGTCTGTCCCCCACCCTGAGCCTTCCACAGCACCTCTCCCACCCTAGAGGTGAATTGAAATGCATATCAACAACCTTGCTTTCACGAAAAAAAAAAATAAAAGAGAGTAAGAAATAGCTTTAAACAACGTACCTTTGAGTTTTTGTTCAGTGGCCTAAAATAAAAACAAACAAACAAAAAACAATGTAAATATGAAACTGAAAGAAATGGATTATGATAAAAACGCTCATACATTGCCATTACATAAGACATACATACACCTTTATTAAATCATTTGTCACGTAGACGAACTCCCAGGAAAAGACATGCAGAAAGAGCGTGCTTTCCCCAAACGTGCCAGGCTGCCCCGAGACAATGCTCGTTAGTAAGAACTTTTCAAAACGTCTCTGTAGACACAATGCAGAGAAGACATCGTGCATGACAAGGTACAGGAAAGAACTGGGACTGCTCTCTCCTCGTGATTCTTAAGACGACTTTCACGTAACTGTCACCTTTGCTTTTAACGGACCTGATGAGTTTTGCGTATGTTTAAATGGCTTAAAAAATTCTTACTTCAAATGCTAAAAGGTGCATTAATTTTTCTAGAAGAAAAACCTTGGCCAAATTAGTAACAAACTTTACTCCCAGAGGTTAGGTTGCTACTACAGTTAAACGTAGTTAATGTATTTTTGACTGGGAAAAATTCTCAAGCGTGTCGTCGTCACCGCTGACACTGCATTAAGATCACCGTGTTCAGCAGGGGGACTACCAGGGACACGAGCCTGCTCTCCTGTGCCCGTCAGGAGCAAAACCCAGTTGCATGGGGGTCCACAAAATAAGAGCTACAAGGACAGGCGGGGAGCAGAGACTGAGTGAACCAGGAACTTTTCTACGTGAAGATGAAGCATTTCCTAATGCCTGCCATGGGGTGTGACAACTCACCTAGCACGGTCACATGAAACTGCTGTTACCGAACTCCTGGCAGAACTGTCCGGACAAGAACTACGTGGCGATCCCTGATTCTAAAGGCACAACAGGCGCGGACCCTCCCCCAGCGCCCGTCAGGCCTGGCCCTGAGGGGCATCACCCCCTCTCAGAGCACCAGTGGTGGTTCAACAATGGAGGCTGGTCCTTGACTTTTGGGGGATCAAATGTTTTTTTTTTAAAACTGATGGAAGGACAATGGCACATGGTCAACTAGCTTGAACACTGAATTTATTTCTGGAGAAATTGTTTCAAAAGTCTAATAGTAGTAAAACCAGCCTTAGTCAAGAGGGATCAGTACAGGAACGCTTTCAAGTATTAGAAAGACGTGTCCTGTCAAACAGTAAGACAACTTTCTGAAGCTACATATTAGCATAAAAGTTACTTTGCATTTTGAAAATCTTTCTTTAAACTCTCCCAGTCCTTCCCACCATCTGCTTCCAGAGGAAACGAAGGGACCGCAGTGCCGAGTTCCTGAGACACCGGTGCTGCTCTCCCCAGCCGCACGGTGTGGACACCCCTACTGGGCAGCACCTCTGGGCAAGTCCACAGCGCTTCAGACCAGTGGGCAGCCTCACTCGTGTGCGGGCAGCTACGTGGAACGGCACCCGTCAGGATGCGGCCCAGGCCAGCGGAGCTCTCTCAGCGCAGAGCCTAGAGCTCCGGGCTGACCGGAGGCCCACTTCGTTAACATGGCCTCCTGCGGGTCGCCCAGGACCTAGCACGTTAGTCCAACGGTGACGAGAACTTCCTGTGGGGTCAGTGGGTCTCAGAGTTCTGAGCGCTGTTCTCAGAGCTCCGTTCACATAGTAGCCACTGTTTGCCTGGGACTATCGACCTGAAAAATCCGAACTGCTATGTATAAAATAGTGGCAGACTTTTATTATTTAGTATTTAAAAAGGTGAACCATCTCGTTAATACTTTACACTGATTAGATGTTAGAACAGTAATACTTTGGTAATATACTGGGTGACATACTTTTTACTTTTAAATGACCTTGCCATTTAAACTTCCTGGGGCTCCATCCCCTAATTCCTCAAACGAAGAGGAAATCTGTGCGGCCTACCTTTCAGGGCTATTACGAGGCTCAAGCAAAACATAAAAACATCTTTTCTGGAAAACTACACAACATAATTACATGGGAGCTACCACCACGGAGCTTCTTGCACAACAGAATTAGAGGATTCTCCACAGTCCAGAAGCATTGTCTCTCCATTCTGAGGACTTCTTTCCCTTGAAAACCAACCAACCTGAGCTGTGATACCATGAGTTGTTGTCACATGGCCTCCACTTCTTAATGAAGGCACCAGACAGGTGGCAGACGCCAGCATGCTAGGTGCCTGTCTCTGCTGGGCTCACCCCACCTGTCCCAACCCCTCGGCCCTACGCTGTAAGAGCTCAGAGTCTGATGCTCGATGGCCTGGCTATGAATCCTGTCTGCACCGCTGACACTGTGTGACCTTGGTCACAGTTATGGGGCTTCTCTGGCACTGTTTCCTCACCTATAAGACAAGGACAAAACCCCCACCTCGGGGGTGGCTGTGAGGTCAGAGCAACTGAGCCCAGGGCTGTGGGCACCACGGTCATCCTGGTCACCCCCCAGGGGCCCTGGCTGGTCCCCACTCTCGCATTTGGAAATGACCTGAATCTGATTCACTCCCAGTCCCCACTTCTTGCTTTTTTCTATTTCTAGTCACCCACAATTTCTTAACGGTGTCAGGTATTATAATAAGAACTTAATAGTTCACAACTGTTTTGAATGAGGTAATCAGAGGTCCGAGGGCCTTCCTATGATTTCCTACCACACAGAAGCACCCAGTCTAGAACCCAGAGCGCTGAGTAAAATGAGTTTTAAAGGAAAGAAGACAGCACACAGCTGGGCACCACTGACCGCGGGGACCATTCCAAGAACTGAGCCGCTAGGCAATGGCGTCGTGCAGATATCACAGAGGTGCCCGCCACAGACCAGATGGTGCTGCGCCCTGCACACCCCAGCCCAGTGCTCTGCAGAGGACCAGCAAGGTCCCTGTACCGTTCTGGGTTCTTACTGGAGAGCTCAGCGTAAGAAAGGACCATAACAGGAGGAACAGAGAGTTCGCTAACACATACACCTTCTGTGCACATGCGAGAGACCCAGGAACCCTGGGTAACTCGCTGAGATGGCTGCACACGGAGGGTGGGGGGTTGGCAGGCAGTTGTGGGGGGCTCCCAGGAGAGCAGGGTCAGGTTGCGCTGCAGGTGTAAGTCATCGCCTTCGGCACTGAGAAGAGTTTCTAGAGATGAGGCCACCACCCCCTCTTTCCGTACCGTAAAGGGGACCCCTCACAGATGTGAACACTTCTTACAAAGGGCAACTGCTGCTAGGTGTTCGGGGCCTCTCCGTCTGCTGCTGCTTAGCATTAATCAGCCTAAAACAATCCTCTGCCAAAGAGACTCGTTCTGGGTGACCAACTCTGTTCCCTGCAGCTCCCAGGCCCCAGAGCTGCAGGGCACACACGCCGCGAGGCTCCCCCGTCCCTGGTGGCAGCGTGCTCAGCCCCGTGGTCATCTTTACCGGACCGCAGCTGTGCAGGGCCCCACTGCCGCCCAGCACGTGGCTGCAGGGGGCTGAACGGGGAGCAGGGCTGTGAGAGAGCGTCTACCGACCCCGGTGAGGGCCACGCTCCAGGCCTGGTCACAGCACCGCTCACACCGCTGAGGAGGATTCCTGGCCTCAGAACAGAATGGTCTTCTGAAGGCATGAGGAACAAACAGCACCTCTGAATGGACAAAGCCTGCAAGACCCCTCCAGCTCCGAGCACAGTAACAAACAGGCTCCACACACCGGGAGGCCTGAGACCATACCAGGCTCCCCTCCAGCTCACAAGCACGACACTTTCTAGGGACTCCAACGACAAGTTTGGAGTCACGGCCATGCCAAATCACCCCTCTACAATTAACCCGTTTCCCAGCCTCCTTCCTTCCTGCTCACTACACATTTCCCTCAAGATTCCTTCTAGAAATTTCTTCTAGAAACAGCACCTAGACATGAATCTGTGGTGACAACCGACTGCCCCCCGCCCCCTTTAAGTACAGAAACCACATCCCTATGCCCTACCAAATTATCTTCTGAGTCTCAGAATCAGAAACAGCCACGCTCTGAAATGGGAAACAGGAGGCTTTTCAAAACATGAAAGTGAAAAACAAAGCCATCCGCTGGTCTCTACTATTAGAGACATGCCGAGGCCGAAATACAGTAACATTTGTGTGTAAAATTTCTTTAAAGAGGAATTTAAATAAACATGTTTAAGTAGCAGACAAAGTAAGAAGAACGATCTGTGTAAAAGTACTGGCGTGAGCCTTGTGGCATCGAACTGTGTGCATGCAGAGTTGTGGTATCTGGATTTCCGTTTAAAATAAACAACGGCCTATGGTCTGAAGTTACGCTTCTTTAAATGACCACAGTGGCTCCTAGAGACTATGTTCTCTATGTTCACGGCATAAAGACCTTTTGCGTGCCTCATGAAAAAACCGTAAGATGTCATCTCCAGTTGTCAAGTTCACCTGTAGATTGGGGAAAATATGGCAAACATAATAAGCTAACGCTCTGTACCAACAGGGTAGAGCCGTGGCCCCAGGTACCACAGAAGCACCAGCTGAGGGGACTAGTGCTGTCACCCCGATGACACACTGTGAGCCACTTAACTCACAGTATGGCCTGGGTCCTTATATACAAAGTAACGGATTAGAACATGGAGTTCGTGAAGCCTTTCGCAGAAACGAAACAGACTTTCGTAATGGGTACATGGATTACACGAGACAGGCTGACCTTCCTGCAGGGCCCTACGCTCCCATCTTCCTGGGACAGGCCTGCCTGCCTGCCTTCTGCAGGTGGCTGTCCCTTGCCTGGCGCACCTGCTGGCTCCCACTGCGCGCGAAGACAAGCTCGCAGAACCTGTCATAAAACCCCGTGACGCACATCTTGCCTGTGGGCTGTGAGTGTGCCTGGCTGTTTCGTTCTGAAAGCTGCTTGGTGCCGGCCTTGCCTCACCAGTGGGTTGCATTCAACTCGGGCTGTAAGCCGGCTACGTGGGATCTGAAGGACCGTCATCTGCAGGGGCACACAGCCCACTCAGCTTGCGGTACTAAACTTGCCTTTTCACTGTTCAGTGGCTGGTACTATGGCCTGTGGATCTGGCCAAAGAAGAAACCAAGCCCCCACCACCCCCAGTCTCTCAGCCTCTGAGGATGGCTCTCGTAGGACGCAGCTGAGGGGCCAGACTGGAGCCAGACGGCGAGGCAGGGGTGGAGTAGGAGAGTATGAAAAGCTGTCACTGCAGATCTGGTGGGACGCCAAAGGCACAGTCACCATTCATGTGTTAAGGACACTGCCCGGGGATTTACGAGTGGGTACAAGATGAGCTTTAACAACCAGATCATTACCTGCATGTTACAACTTAAAGAAAGGCAGGACGCTCACTGCCCGCTCGAAAAGCACCGTATTCAAAGCAATCACTGCGGTGAACCCTCTCTCTCTCAGTGAAGACGGTAACTTCCACGTAAACCTGCGGCTCCGTGAAACACCTCAGGCACCTTCTCCCCCCGCTGCACGCACACCCTGACTTGGCCTGAACCTCAGATTCCTGGGAAGCAGGCTCACCGGGGCCTAATGCAACGCTCCAGCGCCCGTGAAGGCCAGCTCCGCGGGAAGGTCACGCGGACCTCGTCCTGATGAAGCCTCTGAACGGCCTTCACAGCAGGGAGGTGAGTGTGACAGCCCCCCGCCACCCCCGGCCCGGCCCGGCCGACGCACAGAGGACACAACTTTTCCCTCACAGATCCGACACCGGCAACGCCAAACTCCAGGGCCCTAATGCAGGTCCTCGCACAAGTGAGGTGGTGTGACGTGAAGCCTCAAAAAGCAGGGATGCCTGGACCGGACCCTGCTCCAAGCCCTAACGAGGACGATTCCCGGTGCGTCCCTCCCAGCCCCTCCTCAGAGCAGCCCCGGTCACCCACCGCAGTCTGAGAGCCCCCGTGCCCTGCGCTCCGCCCCTCCTGGCATCTGCTGACCACACGCACGTGCAGTGCGTCCGAACTGAACCCCGCGAGTCCTGCCGTGGTGCCCTCGTACGTTCTTGGAACAGGGGTGGAAGGAGTGTAATGAAACCAGTGTGACCACAGGCTTCTTGATACAAACAAGGCGTCTCATCAACGCTGTCACGAATGAAAAAACGCTCGAGGACGAGCTGCGTCTCCCCCGTCCCCTTCTGTGTATCCCCTAACCGGGTTACCTGCTCCCAGAATGTACTGAGTCACTCAATGGGGAGCCCAAGAGCCACGCCAGGTCGCGCTGCCTGCCTCCCCCTCCCCCATCTTTTCAATAGCTGCTGCGGACTCTGTCACCACCTTCGCGAGCAGCTCAGTGTCTAGTTCCTAAGCCTTCCCACCCAACCACAATTTTCCAAGGTCGGCCCCATGGCCAAACGCTGAGAAGAACTGACATCTCCCAGCAACCTCTGCAGCCTCACCCCGACATTTCTGCCCTTGTCCCCATAACCCCATGAAAACCCCTACATCCACATGGGCTGTGGACTCCTGCCTGCAGGGTGCTCTGCGGGGACCCCCTGTCCACCCTGCTCCTCCTTCCCTGGCTAGTTTCCGGCCTGAGGGAACATCCCTGTCCCTCTGCCCTGCTTCAGGCTGCCTCCTGTTTTCCCCTGTAAGGAGCATGAACAGCACGTTGCTGCAGTCTATATCCAGGTCCCAGCACAAAGGAAGTCCACGAGGACTGTCCAGGAAAAAGTCCTCTAGTTTTTGTAGTACGTGGCCGGATACTTTCCGGACAGCCCTCGCATGTTAGAAGTTAAAAGCACAATTTTTCACCACTGGGTCTTTTAGAACATTCTTAAAGTCCCCGAAACCTGGTCCCACAGGAGATGAGTCAGCTTGGCTAACTGTCACAAGCCTTGAGTATTAACTTACAAATATCTTTATCATTATGGATATCATCTTTTAGTTTTCTGCAATTTGTATTGTTCTGGTTACAGCTTCTGCAATGTACTGGCCAGAGATCTTCTGCAACAAGTCGGTTCAGGTATTAAATAAAATGTGCGAAGGGGACGAACCGACACTTCAGCTCCAATCATGTGTACTGCTATCTCCTCTACCACTGCACTCCTGTGTTACTTTGTTTCCTCTTAGTGTACGTGCTGCAGCACCTCACCGAGTTCATTTTCGTTCTACACAGCGTGAGAACCCTGAGGCCCAGCGGGGCCACACTGACCGTGGGGGGGCCGGACTCCCAACCCCTCTGGCCCATTGCCCGCTCTGCTCACCCACAGGACGATGCACGCCGGGAACCTGACAGCAGCTACGTGAGAGAGAAAGACCTACGTGAGCACTTACCTTCGCAAAAAGTGTGGGCAAGATTAAATAACTATACAGTAAATTAATTCAATTTAAATTAAATTGTACCCTGGGCGAGTTACTACATATGCACATTCAAAGACATTACATGTTAAAATGAAACTCCATTGAACTTAAAACGTTACAGCAAATGCTTTAAAAAACCCGGCAAGAGTAACTTTCAATACGGTTCAAGTGCTTAACATAAATAATTAGTTTATACATATACTACCTTCTTTTGAGCAGCTTCCTTCTTTTTCTTGTCGTCTTTTTTCTTTTTCTTTTCTTCCATCAACTGTTCTTCTTCTTGCACTAAATCCCTGGACCACACAGTTGCAGTTAACTTTCCAAAATGTATTAAGAAACAACAATCACATAGACACAGATGCATTTTCACTCTTATCAGAAGTAAAGACATGTCAAGTTACCCTCTCATCAGTGAACACACACACGGCAAGAACCTAACTAACTACACAGCCATGGGCAACGACCTCGCCAGTGAGTCATCTCACTGTCACAGCAGGGAAGACAACTTGAAATCGGCAATCGGTCCCTTGGGAAACAGCTGCTCCCTCTGGTTCTAGAATGTCAACCACACCCCCTGAGCCAGGTACCTGGCTCCTGGCCCCAGCTACCAAGTCTTAGGCCCTGTCGTCTTCTCCTGCCCAGGGGCCGGGGGCGTCTCTGGCTTCCCGTGCTCCAAAGGGCTTTGTAACCACTTTTAGAGCACGGGTTATTCACACACAGGAGACGTGTTCCCGCACTACGGTAATTTCGTATTCCGTAAACATCCCAAAGTATTCTACGACTACCTGGGAAACAACGATCCACTCATTAGATGAATTTGTGTCAATTCTTAAAATCCCAAACACTCAGAACTGTCAACAGGACCTCTGGCTCAGGACTTCAAAATGACACGGGCTGGGCAGACGTGGGCCCCTCCCTCTGCGCGCCACCGTGCTCAGATGGAGGGGGCGGTAGGAGTCCACTCAGCGAGGACAAACGCCCAAAGCAGCTGCGACCCGAGAACACACCCAGGAAATTGCAGGCAGAGTCAAGGTCGCAGTGCTTCCAGCCTGACGCGGAATGAGGTACGAGGCACGGGGCAGAGCAATGGGCTGAGGGAGCAGGGGGCCCGGCCACTCCGCCCCCTGACACACTGTCCATCCTGGCCACGATGGAATCCAGCCTGAGAACAAAGAAACACTCTCCGAAGAGAGGGCACCCCTGGCAGGAGGCGGGTCCGCTCCGCAGCGGGTCTGGGGCCCCAACGAAAGCCTCTGCTGCCGGGCTCCTGCACTTCCCGCCCTCGTACCCAAAAGCCCAAAAGCGAGCCCACCACCAGCCCCCCCACCAGCACAGCGGCCTCCTGCTCAGGGGAGGGCCCTGCTGGGCGACAAAAGCTACGCGAAGTCACGGGGGACTCACTCCAGCTACTACCTACATCAGTCGCTGCACAGTCCAGAACCTAAACCTCCATCCACGGTGTCAGCACACAAGCCCGGACCACCAGGTGCGGGAAGAAAACCCCACGCACAGAAGGGGCCGCAGTGCCCTGCAAGCGTTCCGGCGGGGCCGTCCTGGAGCCCAGGCAGACGAGGAGAGGGTCCCGGCTACGAGCCAGAAGGCGTGGGGAAGGCAGGGAGGGGCCCCTGGTGGGGGTGCACAGGGAAACAGTGGCACCAGGTGTGGGCGACGACGGTTCAGGGAGGGCACGAGCGTGAAGACCCCTCAGCTAACGTGCTCCGTTCTGTCGCCGTCTGTCCTGCAGAGCTACCAGACGGACGCCAACGGCACCACACCCCAGGCTGGCACCCTGCGTGAGGGGCAGGGGTGAGCTCGCTCACTCACCCCCATGTTCACCCCAGACAGTCACGGATCAGGACGGCCACCGCAGGCGGGCAGGGGGACGACTAGTCAGCGCGGTAACTGAGCTGGGCCACACTCACGTGACCATCCAGAGCTGACCACTAACGAGCTCTGAATAGGTAAGCTCCTTGGGTCTGGGCCCTAGACCCTGGGGATGAGGACCGCGTGCACCTCCGTCACGACAGACCCTGGGGATGAGGACCGCGTGCACCTCCGTCACGACAGACCCTGGGGATGAGGACCGCGTGCACCTCCGTCACGACAGACCCTGGGGATGAGGACCGCGTGCACCTCCGTCACGACGTGGGCGGTGACTCACACGGTGCTGCCAGCAGGCCCCCAGACGCCTCCCCGAGCCGCCGCCCCACTCCCAGCGGCCCCCAGAACACAGGTGCTCTGCTCCTGTCAAGACCCCCCGGGCACTGGTGAGGCAGGAGCCTCAGGCATCCCTGTGCTCTGTGACCTGTCCTAGATCACTGCAGCGTACTCCACAGGACCTCCCCTCTCTGCTCACCTGGAATGTTTTCTCCCTTCTCAAACTTGATTTTGAAGCCTTTCTGATAAGGTTACACAGTATTTTCCAGGCCAAAAGCGGTCTCTTTAGTTTAAAAGAGGGGCCACATGTCCTCTCAAGGCAACGCCAGGGCGTTAGCTGATACTGCAGACCCGGGAGGGAAGTTCCTAACTCTGTCATCAAGGCCGTGAAACACGCCCCCAGGACCCCTCCTTCGGAAAGCCCGCTGGAAACCACACGGAAGGACCACCAGCGCCCAACCCTCGGCCTCACAGTGACCAGCAGGGAGGCCTGCTGACGGGCCAGATGGGTCTAGGGCAGGCCCACCCAGCCCGTGGCCCGATGCACACTCACAGACTCTCTTCAACCGTGACCAAAATGACGCAGGGACCTTTTTCTAGCTCATCAGCTGTCCTCAGTGTGAGTGTATTTTCTGTGTGGCCCAAGCCAATTCCTCTTCCAGTGTGGCCCAGGGAAGCCACGAGGTTGGACAGCCCAGTCGAAGTGGCCCCCCATGTGGAGACCAGCCTGCCCCACAGACAAGACTCCAGCCAGCACGGCCCATCCCATGAGGCCCCGCAGCAGCAGACCTCAAATTTGAAGGTCTGGATGCAGAAGTGAGACGAGACCGCTGAGCGAATGCAGTGTTGGGGGCTGCGCTGGGTACCGGACGTGCCCATCTAATCGTCGCTTTTTTAAAAAGCATGGCCAATTGTATTTCCCTTGTATGGATGAAGAAACGGGGGCTCAGGGAGGTGAAGGGACTTCTCCGAAGTCACACAGCTCCTACAGGGTGGGGTCGGGATGGAAATCTGGTTCTCAAGGTCACGCTCTTCCCTTTCCTTCTACCACCACGCTCCAGGGAAAGTACTAGAAGAGATCCTCTCTCTGCAGACGGGTTGATGCCTGCGGGAGACACCAAGCAAGGCAGCCAGGGCTCCAACCACCACGGCGAGGTGTAACCCGGAGCACGAGTCAGAGACAGACGCTGAGCAGCACTGGCATTAACAAGAGGGGCGCAGGCCCCGGGGTGCAGTCCGAGAACAACTGGGCGTTCTCACTCTGCGCGCATCTGTGGGAGGTGCTGGGGGCAGGCAGCTGGACCACCACGAGTGAGGACGTGAGGGCTCACATCGGAGCTGCTCAAGTTGTTTGTTCCAAAGTGAGAGAAATAAAGTGGTATTGAAAGCGATCAGAAATGAGCAAAAATGGCCTCAAAAACAAAACTCATCAAGAAAAGGCAAGGTGTGTGACAGCACCGAGCACACCGACGTCTGCATGGAAAGACAAGACGACAACGGATTCATGGTTGCCTGTATCTGTGCAAAACGACTGGCAAAGCACCTGAGAAACGAGCAGTCGTTGTGGGGGAGGGGGCCACAGGAAGGGACAGCTCGCCGCACAAACCTCATACATGTCCATCTCTGAGCCGTGTGTGTGACTACTGACTTACTAAATAGGAAAATTGTTTTTCAAGCACCAGTATTAACCGAGCGAACACAACCCGTAAAGCGTAAAGGGCGGCCTCGTGTTTCTGGCTTGCAGGGCCGATCGGTCACGTGGGCACGTGCTGTGTTGGTATCTTCTCTGTGTCTACTGAAATGGTCACGTGACATTTGTCTTTTGATTACTGATGTGATTAATCATATTGATGGATTTCCTAGTACTAAACCAAAGTTGCATTTGCTAATGTAAACCCAATTCGGTATTATTTATTTTATAAGTTGCTGAGTTTTCTACCTAATAAAGGCAAATTAAAACTCTAATGCTACACCATATTTAATGGGCAAAAACTATTTGAAAGTAATTCTCACTGGGGCTGGCAAGAAGGAGAGTTCAGAGGTCCTCTCGTACTGCCGGGACACCGTGGAAACGCCCTTAACCGTGAAAGCTGCCCGCGTTCTGGCCAGCACCAGGTTCTCCAGCACAAACCACGGTGAGAAATCACAGGCACCCGGCCACGGGCACATGAAGGTCCCCACAAAGCTCACCACCAGGGCCGAGACGTAGAGAAACTAACTGCCCGCCAACAGAGAAAGGGCCAAGTGACATGAGCACCGCACTGCCCCCAGAGGAGCTGAGCGGCTCCGGATTTGAAGGCGTGCCCTAACATACGGGTAGGTGCAAAGAGCAAGGCGCAGAGCTGTGAGCGATGCTATCTATCCCCATTCTTCCACACTGTCTGTCTGTGAAACTTTATACACACTCAGAAGATGAGGAAATACCCTCCTGCACTACAAACGTCAAGAGTAACCTCACAGCTGGACTCAGTATGTAGAAAAGTTCAGTTCAGGAGTTCATCTCTACCTAAGATGTTAGGGTGAGCGTGCATTGCTTTTGTAAACCAGCACAAACCTTTTTAAGCACCACACGTCTGTCTAAGATCTCCCTTCAGTACTCCAGGCCGCACCCCTCCCCCCAGAAAGGAAGCGACAAGGAAAACAGGACGGGCCAGGTGCAGGCACTGCTGAGGCTGGGTACGACGCAGGCTCCTCTTGAGCTCTCTTCTATCTGCGGATGTGTGAAATTCTCAGTAACAAAACAGAAAACGACACAAGCCTCTACCCATGACGACAGGTAGCCCCCGGGGAGGTGGGGTGGCAGCTGGAGACAAAGAAGGGGGTGGGTGGGCACCGGGTGTCCCGCCAGCGCAGGGCTCACCCAGGAGCTGGGCTGTCCTTCCGGCGGCCTGCCCGTCCGAGTCCCCACACCCCCGCCGCGAACGTCGTTAGAAGTAGGCACTTGGGAGGGTGGTCTTCCACACTGCTGCTGGAGGATGGACGCATAAAGCCCTCCAGGCTGCAAGCTGAGAGCGTCTGCAACACTAAACGTCTAAATGTCACCATGCTCACGACCCATCGATCGGAGTCTGAACCTCCAAGACGCTCCTGCAAAACCACCCAGCAGCCAGCCGGCAAGGAAGTCAGACAGCAGAGACCCCACCGCGGAGCCCCCCCGCAGCGGCGGCTGCAGCACAGGGAGGGGCTGCGGGTTCCCACCGCACCCAGCAGAGGCGGCGACAAGGAGCGTGGATCTCAGGGAGGCTCTGCCGCAGCCCCGTGGTCTGTGCGGCCGCCTGCACCTGGAAGGAGCGTTTCTCTAGGCAGTTTACACACGCTGTCACATGCGAAGCCGGAGGACTCCCGCACGTGCCCTGTGTCGTCACGTCCTGGGTGCCCTCTCCCCCCGCTGCGGCAGCTCCAGCTCTGTGCACCACTGTAATAAATCACAGCCGGGAGTGCCGTGGAACGCTGAGCCTAC
>PVJL010018834.1:0-15103 GCA_004026885.1 Lyroderma lyra | reverse complement strand
TTCTCCTAGTTCATTTTCCATCTCTGTATCCTCTGAGATAAAGATCTGGGCAAGTACCTGACTGTTGGTTAAATAGGTTATATTATATTTTTCAGCTGTGTTTTTAATTGTCCCTCTTATGGTGCAGATACAGTCATTGGGAGGCTACATTTTTGCAAATATTTTATTTTCATTTGTTCCTTTTCTTTCTTTCTCTGGAATGTCATGTAAGCACAAAGATATTTTAAAATTTATTTAAGTTTCATTTGAAATTTTATTTTTAATGGATACTCCTTTTTATAACATAAGAAATTTCATGATCATTTCCTTTTAATAATTTCATAAGTTGAAATTAAAATGTATCTAAAATTGGTTTTTCGTGTCTTTAAGTCCTGACATATTCATTTGTTTATATCTGTTAACTCTCTTCATTTGTTTCTTTATTAATTTATAGACTCTGGTATGGCATTAATAAAATATGGGGAATTTATTAATGCTCAGACTGGAATGTAAGATGTCATGGCAAAAGAAGCTCAGATATGTAAGTCTAGACTTCTTCAAACTTTCTTATTTGTGAATGCTTCCCCAACTTGAAATCTAACATTTTAATAAAAGTGGACATTTCATTTGTTTGTGTCCTGTAATTTAAATATATAGGAGCCCATGCAAGTGTAACATCCTGTTGTGATTCTTGTTTTGGATGTGCCTTTCCTTGTCACATTCAATGTTTATGAAACAAGAATTCATTATTTACCCTGTATGCAGCACTAACAGGGACATTAATTTTCTAAGGTGAGATAAGAAAAACAGATGGAGCTCTGAAGATATGAGTGTGAGTAGAACCCCAAAGCCTTGAAGGAAATGCCATCTGCACACATTTTTGTGTTCTGCAGTCATGGGGGCCCACCTGAGATTCAACTAGAATTTTTTCAAAGGAGTCCCCTGCGTTGTGTCGTTGTGCCATTTGTGCATGGTAATACATGCTGTGTCTGCAAGATTCGTGCTTATTGTTGCTAGGACCACCTGGTTGCTGAAGGTATCCTCAAACATTGTGATCTGGCTCTTCAGAGATGGGCTATAATACTTGTCAATTTTTCACCAAGTGTGTGCATGCCACACTGGTATCTTCCCAGGGGGCTGACTGACCCAGATTACACCTACTCCAGTAGTGCTCAGTGAGAACCCAGAAAAAAAGCAGGTTAGTGTAAGGACCTGGTTGGATTTCAACAGTTCAGCTCCAGACTCCTAAAGAGTGACCTGGTACAGAACCCCTGTACAGAAAGCATTAGAAAGGTAAACCACTCTAGGACAAAAACAGGAGTCATTTTATCCCTGAACCCATCTCTGACTGAAACATTCTTGGGAAGGAATGGTTAGCAGCAGGTGTGTGGAACACAGTGTGTCCATGGTGGGGCACAGAAGTCACTGTCTCATACCCAGAGCTAGGCTTTTCAAGCATTGTAGGAAAATGCTGAGATTTGCATGCCATCACATGGTGTTGATCCTATAAGGGGAACAAGCTTCTGCAGTAAAGAAGTGTGTGACACTGGAGCAGCGAACTCTGAGCTGTGGGTACTGTGCCTCCTCTCCTTGTGCACATCTCATGCAGAACTGGCTTTTGAGACAACAGCCCACAGAAGTTTCCTGTGTTGAAATGCAGTCTAGGCTGTGACACCTCCCTTCCAACAGACAGTGTACTTTGCCTGAATGCTTCTCTAGAGACTCTCACTCTGTAGTTGTATTTCCTAGAGCTGTGGGACTGAGGATCTAGAATGTTGGTGCTCCTTCTGCTTCCAGAAGTAGAGGTGTGAGCCAGGCAAAATGCAGGTGCTTATTCTCTCATGCAGAGTACTGGTGTCCCTGTGATTAGAAGACACAGTCAGTGGGCAAATTATTTACATTTACTGTGTGAAAAAATATATGTTAATGGAAGTATTCCCAGTGCATGTGCATTCCTATGGGGTAGTGCAGACATGGGCCTCATTATGAGGCACAGGCAGCCATGTGAGACACAGTGATCTCGCACTGGTCTACTCATGTCACTCATGACCAAGGAAACATCTAGTGCACTCCAATGTTTTTTAATGCTAGCCATTCTTAGTCTCCTGACATTTTATAAAATAATACCATTTTGTATCCTGTAGTGTTGTTGTGAACCCATAGTTCTGCCGTGATTAAAGATGTGTGGTTTGCATGGGGTCTATTGCTCTGAAGAACAGAAAATATGGCTGTATTGCAATGCTGTTAGAATAATAAGAACTACTCTGCTCTCAGTGTCAGAGAGGTGATAGAAGGAAATCCATGAAAGGGTTGAAAATGTCACTCAAGATTATAAAAAAATAACTTTGAACATACTTCAGGAACCTTTTACAGAGTGAAGTGCCTATAACTAAGCTCTCCATTTTGGAAAAATAATCCATATTTCAGAATCTCAGAAAAAGTATATATGCCTACATTTTGTTTTAAACATAATCTATAATAAAAATTGTTTGGAATAAATTACTTCTATTAAAAGAGATAATTATGTGTAGTGAAGTAAGTTTCAGAAATAAACTATTTGATATAATTATAAAGTAGATTGATGATAGATATAAATAAAAATATTATTACCCTGCAAACTGTGCCTTCACCCACATACATGAACACACACACACACACACACACACACACACACACACTCACAAACTTATTCACAGACGCATGCATAAACTGTTTAATTAGATATACATTTTAATTAATGTTATGTCCAAGGAATGTAACTAACTCATGCAAAATAGTGCAAAACAAATCCACAAACACACTAAAATCTTCTGCTAAGGTGAATTTCCATTTATTTAATTAAATAAAATATATTCAAAGTATAGACACTGTTAATTTCATTTATTCATACTCTAATTTAGATTTCTTTTATTACATATTTTAGTAAAATTGACTTGGCATTGATCTTCAGCACCAGGAAAATGGAAGTGGTTCTTGAAGGCATCTTAGACATTCTTCTTAACTTCAAGAAAGAAACTTTTAATCTTTCACCATTGAAAATAAAATTATTTGTGCACTTGTCATATATGGTCTTTAGTATATGAAACAGTTTCCTTCTATCCTTACTATGTTGAATGATTGTTTTCTCAGAATACATGTCAAATTTTGTAATATTTTTACTGCATTGATCAGTCACATGATGGGGAAAATCACTGTCATCAATAAATGCTTTTGGAATCACTGGATACTTTCCTGTAAAAGTATATAACTGAAACCTATCATATACCACATACAAAAATTAACACAGAATGCTTTAAAAACTTAAATCTAAAAACTATAATTAAAAAAATTAAAGAATTATGGAATAGAACTTAATGACATTTTATTGACAGCAATGTATTTGGTATGGCATCAGAACACAGTCAATAAGAACTTAAATAGGCAAGGTACACACTGTAAACTCAAAATTGTGTAAAATTGTGTGTGTGTGTGTGTGTGTGTGTGTGTGTGTGTGTGTGTATTAAGATACATTCAAAAATGTTAAAAGAATCAATGGAATGCAAGAAAATATTTGTAAATTATATATCTGATAGTGTAATAACATCTGGATTATGAAAGAAACCTATAGCTCAACAACAAAAAAGATACACCACAGCCTCTAAAAAATGGAAAAATATTTACTAACAACAGAAAAAGATATAGAATGTCACAGATGTGAAGAAAAGAGAACACATGTGGTCTTTTGGTGAGAATTTGTATTTGTACAACCACTCCGGTACACAGTATGAAGATTCCTTTAAAAATTGAAAATAGCACTACTATATCCTCCAGCAACTTGACCTCTCAGTAAAATCCAAGAAAAACAAAATCAAAATGTCATAGAGTTACCTACACTCCAACATTTACCAAAAGATTATATACCATAGGAAAGTTATAGAAACAATCTAAATGCCTTCAACATATAAATTAATAAAGAAATTATGAGAGAAGACAAGATGGCGACTGGAGAGGAGCTCACTAAAGCCTCTCCCAGAAAACACAATTGAACGGCAGTCTAGGAGCCAAGAAAGAGGACACTGAGTGACAAACCGGCTGTTGAGAAATCCACAAATCGCAAGTAAACACCTGAAGGCTGGCGAGAAGGAGGCGAGTCGGAGAGAGGGAAGGGAGCAGAGACAGACCAGGCGGGACAAGATCCCTGCTGACTATTTGGAGCTGCGCAGTTTGGGGGAGGGGAGAGAGACTGGGGAGCTGGGGAAGGACGGAGTTTGGGAGCCAGCCTCTGGAACTTTCGAGTGGTAGAAGGGCTGAGCGAGGACTCTGAACTGCAAAGATGACACCCCAGCTCTAAGCGCCCAGGAGAACTACACAGGGATGCAGTTCCTGTTCCCAGTCTGCTACAAAAGCGACCCTGCTGTCTCAGGCTAGGCCCACAGCTTTGGACTTACGGAGCGGGCACTTCCTCGTGCATCCAGGTTTCTGAAAGCAGCGTGAGCCCTTAGACAGCCAGGTACTGAATCAGGGCTGGGAAGAAAGACTGATTTGATAACATCCACCCCAGCGAGAGAAAAAAACAAGCCTTGAAACAGCTTCCCCAGCAGACAGCAGAAAGCAGATCTGCCTTTGGAAAGCCTTTTGTTAGCCTCTCCCCAGGATATATGCACATAGCCTCCAAAGGCAGTAGGAGATCAGAAACAAGAAACAAACAGCCCCCTCTCCCCGAAAACTTGACCCCCAGTGCCACCTAGTGTCTGCCCTACAGCAAGACACCACAAAAGCAATAATCTGGGCACTGAACATAAAGCCCTCATTTCAAAGAGGAAGAAGACTGTGGACAGGATAAATTCCCTCAAAACTAAAACTCCTCCGAAAGAACATGAAATTGACCCAGAAGATAGCCTGTTACACCTGGAAAGGTCTCATTTAAGTGATGGAGAATGTAAAGCAACCATTCTAAAGGCTGTGAGAGAAATGAAAACTTATTGGCAGAACACCATAGCTGAGATAAATAATATAAAAAAGATATTAACGACATAAAAAAGGAACTCTGTGAACAAAAAGAACAATTAAACAAAGAAATTCAGAACATAAGAAAGATTGAGACGGAAATACGAGAAATAAATAATACCATAAAAGAAATAAGTGCCATAGGAAACAGAACCAACCAGATGGAGGAAAGAATTAGTGATATTGAAATCCAGAACATTGAAACAGCTCAAAATGTAGGAAGAGAGGGAATATAGAACCAAAAGTATTGAAACAACTCTGCAAACACTATCCGACTCCATGAGACAAAACAACATCAGGATAATAGGAATAAAAGAGGGGGAAGATCATTCTACAGACAGCTTACTCAAACAATTCGTAGATGAGAAGTTTCCCAACCTATGGAAAGATCTGGAACCCCAAGTTCAAGAAGAAAACAGGTCCCCAAGATACCTGGACCCCCACTGATATTCTCCAAGACACATGGTACTAAAGATGTCCAAAAGTAAAGACAAAGAGACCATTCCCAAGGCACCCAGGGAAAAAAGAACTATAAGCTTTAGAGGAAAACCCATCAGGCTGGCATCAGATTTCTCAGCAGAAACTCTACAAGCCAGGAGAGAGTGGAACCCAATATTCAAAAATTTAAAAGAGAGGAACTTCCAGCCAAGAGTAAATTATCCAGCAAAATTATCTTTCAGATATGAAGGTGGAATAAAGAACTTCTCAGACAAACAGAAGCTGAGGGAATTTGCCAACACGAGGCCAGCACTCCAAGAAATACTGAAGGAGTCTCCTCAACCTAAAACAAAACATCAGGAAAAATGGAACAAAGTTGGTGCAACAAGAAAGAAACAAAAATAAATAAACAAAAAACCAAACAAAAACAAAGAAAGAAATAAGTAATGGCCACAGGAAATCCTCACATATTGATCATCACTCTAAATGTCAATGGACTGAACTCACCAATAAAAAGACATAGAGTAGCAGAATGTATTAAAAAACTGAGCCCATGCATATGCTGTCTCCAAGAAACACACCTCAGCTCTAAGGACAAACACAGACTCAGAGTGAAAGGATGGGATACAATACTCCAAGCAAATGGTAACCAGAGAAAAGCAGGAGTGGCCATAATGATATCTGATGAAATAAACTTCAAGTTAAAGAAGATAGTAAAAGACAAAGATGGTCATTACATAATGATAAAAGGCACAATGCAACAACAAGAAGACTTGACATTAATCAACATATATGCTCCCAAGCAAGATGAACCAAAATATACAAAGAAATGACTAACAGACTTGAAAGGAGAAACTGATGAATACATGATCATAGTGGGGGACTTAAACACCCCACTAACAGCCATGGTCAGATCAACCAAACAGAAAATTAATAAGGAAATAACAGGTCTAAACAACAAATTACAGCAATAGGACATATTTGACATTTATGGGACACTTTATCCAGCAAAAAGAGACTATTCCTTCTTTTCTACTGCACATGGAACATTCTCAAGAGTAGACCATATGCTGGGACACAAAAGTAGCCTCAGCAAATTCAAAAAGATCGAAATCATACCAAGTGTATTCTCAGACCTCAAAGCTTTGATATTGGAGATCAACTGTAAAAGGAAACCAGAAAAAAACACATATACATGAGATTAAGCAACAGCTTATTAAAAAAGGACTGGATAAAATAACATATAAAAGATGAGAGTAAACAATATATAGAAACAAATGACAATGAAAATACAACGTATCAGAATTATTGGGACACAGCGAAAGTGGTAATAAGAGGGAAATTTATTTCATTATACACCTATCTTAAGAAACAAGAAAAATCACAAACAAATATCTTAGCATCCCATCTTAAAGAACTAGAAAAAGAAGAGAAGACAAAACCCGAAGTCACCAGAAGGAAGTAAATAATAAAAATTAAAGCAGAGCTAAACCAATTAGAGAACAGAAGGACAATAAAAAAAATTAATGTTACGAAGAGCTGGTTCTTTGAGAAAGTCAACAAAATTGACAAACTCCAGGCGAGACTAATCAAAGGATGAAAGGAAAGGGCACAAATATCCAAAATTAGAAATGAAAGGTGAGAAATTACCACTGATACCACAGAAATACAAAGGATTATAAGAAAATATAATGAAGGAATTTATGCCACAAAATTTAACAACCTAGAAGAAATTGACAAGTTTGTAGAAACTTAAAACCTACCAAGACTGAACCAAGAAGAACTGGATAATCTAAATAGATCAATCAGTAGCAACGAGATTGAAATGACTATCCATAATCTCCCTAAAGGCAAAAGCCATGGATCAGATGGTTTCACCAACGAGTTCTACCAAGCATTCAAAGAAGAATGAACGCCTATGCTCCTCAGATTCTTCCAAAAAATTGAAGAGGAAGCAATACTTCCAAACTCATTCTATGAGGCCAACATTAATACCTAATACCAAAGCCTGGCAAAGACAACACAAAAAAAGAAAATATAGACCGATATCTCTGATGAACACAGATGCAAAAATCCTGAACAAAATATTAGCAAACAGAATACAACTATGCATCAAAAAGATCATACATCATGATCAAGTGGGATTCATCCTGGAGCACAAGGATGGTTCAACATACGAAAATAAATCAATGTGATACACCACATAAACAAAATCAAAGATAAAGACCATATGGTCATTTCAATTGATGAAGAAAAAGCTTTCGACAAGCCACAACATCCATTTATGATCAAAACACTAAATAAAATATGTATAGAAGGAAAGTATCTCAACATAATAAAGGCCGTATATGAGAGACCCTCGGCTAACATCATACTGAATGGGGAAAAGCTTAAAACTATTCCCCTAAAATCAGAAACAAGACAGGGATGCCCCCTGTCACCAGTGTTATTTAATATAGTAATGGAATTTCTAGCCACAGCAATCAGACAAGAGAAAAGAATCAAAGGTATCAAAATTAGGAAAGAAGAGGTCAAATTGTCACTATTTGCGGATGACATGATCCTTTATATAAAAAAATCCAAAGATTCCACCAGGAAACTATTAGAAACAATTAACGAATATATTAAAATTGCAGGATACAAAATCAATGTACAAAAATCAACAGCATTCCTTTACACAAACAACGAATCTATAGCAAAACCAATGAGGGAGTCAATTACTTTTGCTATCAAAACAAGAAGAATGAAATACCTGCGAATTAACTTAACAAAGAACATGATAGACTTATACACAGAGAACTATTAGACAGTTTTGAAAGAAATTGAAACAGACCTTAAGAGGGGGAAAAATATCCCCTGTTCATGGATAGGAAGAAATACCATTGTTAAAATGACCATTCTGCCCAAAGCAATCTACAGATTTAATGCAATACGCATCAAAATCCCACAATCATACTTTCGTGAAATAGATAACAGAATCATTAGATTTACATGAAACCATAAAAGACCTCGAATTGCCAAAACATTACTACATAAAAAGAATAAGGCTGGTGGCATTATACTTCCTGACTTCTATTTATATTACAAAGCATCAATAATAATAACAGTTTGGTACTGGCAGAAGAACAGAAATACAGACCTATGGAATAGAATTGAAAACCCAGAAATAAACCCACAAATATATGGACAAATAATTTTCTATAAAGGAGCAAAAAACATACAATGGGGAAAAAACGGCCTTTTTAGTAGGTTGTGCTTGGAAAACTGGAAAAACTTATGCAAAAGAATGAACCTGAGCTGGGAACTCTCTCCATATACAAAAATTAACTCAAAATGGATTAAAGACCTTCATATAAACCTGCAACAATAAACTGTATAGAAGAAGACATTGGTACTAAACTTATAGACCTAGGACTCAAGGACGACTTCATGAACATGTCCTCAAAAGCAAGGGAAGTAAAAGCAAAAATAAATGAATGGGACTATATCAAACAAAAAGCTTCTTCACAGCAAAAGAAATCATCAAGAAGGCAAAAAGACAGCCAACTGAATGGGGGAAAATATTAGCCAATAACGCATCAGATAAGGGTCTAATATCTAAAATATATAAAGAACTAATAAGACTTAACAACAAAGAAACAAACAACCCAATTGAAAAGTGGACAGAAGAAATAAACAGACATTTCTCCCACGAAGAAATACAAATGGCCAGCAGACAGATGAAAAGATGCTCATCCTCATTAGCTATCAGGGAAATGCAAATCAAAACCAAATGAGATATCACCTCACATCTGTGAGAATGGCTATTATCAACAAGACAAGAAATAACAAGTGTTGGAGAGGATGTGGAGAAAAAGGAACTCCGGTACACTGCTGGTGGGAGTGCAAACTGGTACAACCACTGTGGAAAACAGTGTGGAGTTTCCTCAGAAAATTGGGAATGAAGTTACCATTTGACCCAGCAATCCCTTTTCTGGGGATCTACCCAAAGAACTTGTATAGCTTTGTCCACAAAGACTTATGTACCCCAATGTTCATCGCAGCTCTGTTCACAGTGGCCAAAACATGGAAACAACCAAAGTGCCCTGTGACAGACGACTGGATAAAGAAGCTGTGGTACATATATACAATGGAATATTACTCAGCTATAAGAAAAGATGAAATATTGCCATTTGCAACAAAATGGATTGACCTGGAGATCATCATGCTTAGCGAAATAAGTTAGACAGAAAAAACAAAGAACTGTATGACTTCACTCATGTGCAGAATATAAAACTGACAGCAAAGAAAAAAAGAAATGAACAAACAAATAACCCATGGACACAATCAATCGTTTAATATTTATTTGCGGATGAGTGGGTTAGGGAGGGGAGAAAGGCGAGGGGGTGGGGGAGGAATGGGGGAAGCTAAATATAAGGTGATGGGAAGAGAAGTCACATTAGGTGGTGAACTTATTATACATGAAGTTGACAATGCACTGTAGAGTTGTATGCCTGAAACCTATGTAATTCTTGCTAACAGATGTCACCCTAATAAGTCTAACAATAAAAATGAATTTAAAAGTGAAATGATATGTAAGGGGATACTTTTCAGACATTAAGAGAGAGAAACCCTGCCATTTTCTACAACAGAAATGGTGCTTGAGAGAACAACGCCAAACTAAGTAAGTCACCCAGAGGAAGATAAGTGCTGTATTACGTAATTTATATGTAAAATGTTTTAAAATAATAATAGAGGAGGGAGGGCAAGATGGTGACTGGAGGGGAGGTCCCTAAAGCCTTTCCCAGAAAACATAATTGAATGACTGCCCAGGAGCCAAGAAACAGGACCCTGAGTGACACAACAGCAGCTGAGAAATCCACGCATCACAAGTAAACACCTGAAGGTTGAAGAGAAGAAGGTGAGCGGGAGAAAAGCGAGAGAACAGAGACAGATTACAACAAGACCAAATCACTGCTGAGTATCTGGGTGCAGCACAGTGCAGAGAAGGGTGGAGGCCAAGAGGTAAAAAGAGTAAAAGCCAGCAAAGAGGCAGAATGGTGAGAGACCATGGGGGAGCTGGACGTTGGAGCGGCATGTTGGAGATGGAGATTGGGAGCCAGCCTCTTGAATTTTTGACTGCTAGGAGAGCTCAGTGAGGACTCTGATTCCAAGAGAAGACACCTCGGCTCCCGGCGCCCTTGCAACCCACGGTGCGGACATGCACGGTTCCTACACAGGGCTGCAGTTCCTGTTCCCAACCTGCTGCAGAGGCGAGCTGGCTGCTTTCATACTGCCTCAGGTGAGACCCACAGCTCTGGACTTGTGGTGCACATGTGTGCTCATATGCCACTGGGTCCTAGAAGCAGTGCAAGCCTGCATACTCTGATATTATGGCTGGTTGCTGAAGCAGGCTGGGGAAGAAAGGCAGATTTGATAGCGTTTGCTGCAACCAGCATGAGCAGCCTCAGCCCGCATCACCCTGCTTCCCTAGCATAGGGAAGAAGGTGGAGCTTTCCTGGAGCACCTTTTATTGCCTCTCCCCTCTCCTACACCCTCCCCAAACAACTAACTGCAGGAAGCAGAGAGACCCCCGATAGATGCGCATCACCTGCATACGTGGCAGGAGACCAGAAATAAATAAAAAACACCACTCTCTCCCAAAACTTGCCCCTCAGTGCCACCTAGCGTTGGCCCTACAGCAAGACACCACAAAAGTACTAATCAGGGCTCCTGGGCTCTCTTGAACCTAACGCCCTCATGTCAAAGAGGAAGAACTAAAATTGATCAGAAAGAACATAAAATTTATTTAGAAGACAGCTTCTTAGACCTAGAAAGTTCTGAAATAAGAGACAGAGAATTTGAAGTAGCCATTTTAAAGCCCCTGAGAGAAATAAAAAACATAATGGCAGAACACTATAACTGAGATGAACGACATAAAAAATGTGCTCCATGAACAAAAGGAACAATTTAACAAAGAAATTCAAAACATAAGAAAGATCAAGACAGAAATATGAGAGATAAATAATACAATAAAAGAAGTGAGAAACAAAATAACTGCCATAGAAAAGAGGGTCAACCAGATGGAGGAAAGAATTAGTGATATCAAAGATCAGAACATGGAAATAGGTCAGAAGGAGGAAGAGAGAAAACAAAGAACCAAAAGGATTGAAAGAAACCTGCAAGAAATATGTGACTCCATGAGACAAAACAACATCAGGGTAATAGGATTAGAAGAAGGAGCAGAACACTCTACAGAGAGCATAATCAAACAAATAGTAGATGAGAACCTTCCAAAACCATGGAAACATCTGGAACTCCAAGTTCAAGAAGAAAACAGGTCCCCTAGCTACTTGGACCCTAACAGATCTTTTCAAAGACACAGGGTACTAAAGATGTCCAAAACTAAAGAGAAAGAGATAATTTTCAATGAAGTCATGGAAGAAAATATCTATAATCTTTAGAGGAAAACCCATCAGACTAGCATCAGATTTCTCAGCAGAAACTCTACAAGCCAGGAAGGAATCCAATATTCAAAACTTTAAAAAAGAGTAATTTACAGTCAAGAATAAATTATCCAGCAAAATTATCTTTCAGATATCAAGGTGGAATAAAGACCTCAGATACACAGAAGCTCAGGATATTTGCCACCACAATGCCCACACTTCAAGAAACACTGAAGGAGACTCTTCAACCTGAAACAAAACATTGGAAAAAATGAAACTAAGTTGGGGCAAAAGGAAAGAAACAAAAATAAAACTAAAACAAACAAAGAAATAAGTAATGGCCACAGGAAATCCTCACACATCGATCCTCACTCTAAATGTTAATGGAATGCACTAACCAATAAAAAAGATGCAGAGTGGCAGTCTGGATTAAAAAGCAAAACCCATCCTTATGTTGTCTCCAAGAGACCACATCAGCCATAAGGACAAACACAGACAGAGAGTGAAAGGATGGGAAACAATATTCCAAACAAACAGTAACCAGAGAAGAGCAGGAGTTGCCATACTGATATCTGGTGAAATAAACTTCAAGTTATAAAAGATAGTAAAAGACAAAGATGAATATTACATCATTATAAAAGGCACAATACAACAACAAAAAGATTTGACACTAATTAATATATATGCTCCCAAACAGGATGCACGAAAATATAGAAAGAAACTACTAACAGATTTGAAAGAAAAAACTGGAAAAAAACACACAATCATTGTGCGATACTTTAACACCCCGCTAACATCCATGGACAGATCATGCAAACAGAAAATAAATAAAGAAATATCAGCTCTAAATTACACATTACAGCAATTGGGCATAATTGACATTTATAGGACAGTTCAGCAAAAAAGACTATACCTTCGTTTTTAGTGCACATGGATAGACCACATATTAAGACTCAAAAGTAATCTCAGCAAATTCAAGATGACCAAAATCAAACCAAATGCATTCTCAGACCACAAAGCCTTGAAATTGGAGATCAACCATAAAAGGAAAGCAGAAAAAAACACATATACATGGAGGTTAAACAACAACTTATTAAAAAATGATGGAACAAGAGAACAAATAAAATATGAGAGTAAAAAGGATAAAGAAACTAATGACAATGAAAATACAACATACCAAAATTATTGGGACACAGCAAAATAAGTAATAAGAGGAAAGTTTATATCACTACAGGCCTATCATAAGAAACAAGAAAAATCACAAGTGAACTCCTTAGCATTACATCATAAAGAACTAATAAAAGAAGAGCAGACAAAACCCAAAGGCAGCAGAAGGAAAGGAATAATAAAAATTAAAGCAGAATTAAACCAATTTGAGAACAGAAGGGCAATAGAAAATTAATATTATGAAGAGCTACTTCTTTGAGAAAATCAACAAAATTGAGAAACCCCTGGCTAGACTAATCAAAGGCCAAAAGGAAGAAACAAAAATATGCAAAATTAGAAATGGAAGGGGAGAAATTACCAGTGGTACCATGGGAATAAAAATGATTATAAGAAAATATTATGAAGGAATTCATGCCACTAAATTTAAGTATATAGAAGAAATGGACAAGTTTCTAAAAACTTATAGCCTACCTAGACTAAACTGAGAAAAACTTGATAATCTAAATAGACCAAAAAATAGCAAAGAGATTGCAATGAGTATCCATTATCTTCCTAAAGGAAAAACCTCTGAATCAGATGGTTTCACTAATGAGTTCTATCAAGCATTCAAAAAGAATTAATGCCTATCTTCCTCAGACACTTCCAAAAAAATAAAAGAGAAAGCAATACTTCCTCAATCATTCTATGAGGCCAACATTACCCTAATAGCAAAGCCTGGCAAAGACAACACGAAAATATAAAACTATAGACCAATATCTCTGATGAACATAGATGCAAAATCATAACCAAATATCAACAAATAGATTAAAACAATACATCAAAAGATCATAAATCACGAGCAAGTGGGATTCATCCCGGGAGCACAAGGATGGTTCAACATACAAAAATCAATCGTTGTGATACACCACATAAACAAAATTAAAGATAAAGATCATATGGTCATATCAATTGACGCAGAAAAAGCTTTTGACAAGATACAACATTCATTTATGTTCAAAACAATAAAATAGGTATCGAAGAAAAGTATCTCAACATAATAAAGGCAATATATGACAAACCCTAAGCTAACATCATATTCAATGGGGAAACGTTGAAGCCTATTTTCCTAAAATCAGGAACAAGACAGGGATGCCCAGTGTCACCACTGTTATTTAATATAGTACTGGAAGTTCTACCCACAGCAATCAGGCAAGAAAATGGAATAAAATATATCCAAACTGGGAACCAAGAGTTCAAATTGTCATTATTTGCAGATGACATGATCCTTTATATAAAAATTCCAAAGATTCCACTAGGAAACCACTATAAAAAATAAATGAATATAGCAAAGTTGCAGGATACAAAATCAATGCACAAAAGTCAACAGCATTCCTATATACAAACAATGAATCCTCAGGAAAAAAAAATAAACAAACGAGGGAGTCAATTCCTTTTGCTATCACAACAAAAAGAATGAAATACCTGGGAATTAACTTAACAAAGAATGTGACAGACTTATACACAGAAAACTATAAGACACTTGTGAAAGAAATTGGAACAGACATTAAGAGATGGAAAAATATCCCCTGTTCATGGACAGGAAGATTTAACATTGTTAAAATGGCCATTCTGTCCAAAGCAAATTACAGATTTAATGCAGTACCCATCAAAATCCCACAATCATACTTTCATGAAATAAATTAAAGAATTATCAGATTTATATGGAACCATTAAAGGCCTCGAATTGCCAAAGCAATACTACATAAAAATAATAAGGCTGGTGGCAATACACTCCCTGACTTCAATTTATATTACAAGGCATTAATAGTCAAAACAGCTTGGTTTTGGCAGAAGAAAAGAAATATAGAACAATGGAACAGAACTGAAAACCCAGAAATAATTCCACAATTTTATGAACAAATAATTTTCAATGGAGGAGTGAAAAACATAAAATGGGGAAAACACAGCCTCTTTAGTAGTTGGTGCTGGGAAAACTGGAAAAACATATGTAAAAGAATGATCCTGTGATATCAGACCTGCAACAATAAACTGTATAGAACTATGAAAACATTGGTACTAAGCTGATAGACCTAGGACCCAAGGAAGACTTCATGAACCTGACCTCAAAG
>PVJL010018833.1:0-15093 GCA_004026885.1 Lyroderma lyra | reverse complement strand
CTGGATAAAGAAGCTGTGGTACATATACACAATGGAATATTACTCAGCTGTAAGAAAAGATGAAATATTGCCATTTGCAACAAAATGGATGAACCTGGAGATCATCATGCTAAGTGAAATAAGCCAGACAGAAAATACAAAGAACTGCATGATTTCACTCATATGCGGAATATAAAACTGAAAGCAAAGAAAAAAAGAACTGAACAAACAAATAACCCATGGACACAATCGATAGTTTAATGTTTATTTGGGGACAAGTGGGTTAGGGAGGGGAGAAAGGGGAGGGTGTGGGAGAGGAGCGGGGGAAGCTAAATATAAGGGGATGGAAAGAGGGGTCACATTAGGTGGTGAACTTATTATGCATCAAGTTGACAATGCACTGTGGAATTGTATGCCTTAAACCTATGTAATCCTTGCTAACAGATGTCACCCCAATAAGTCTAACAATAAAAATGAATTAAAAAAAAAAAAAGAAAATACTGAAGGCTGTCCGGAAGTAATTCATCCATAAATACCTCTATTTTTTTATATTGCATGGCTGGATACTTTTTGGACAGCCCTCATAAGTTCAGAAAAATATTTAAAATATAACAAAGACCAATGATCTGAATGTACTTAAGAAGTTGAATAAAGAATAGAGAATAAATGAGTACTAGTCTCAGTACAAACACTTAAATGTGGTTTTCCAATTTTTGTTTGTACTCACTCATATTTTATAAAATTATCAAGCAATTTGATTTTACAATTAAAGAGCTAGGTACCAAAAAATGCCTATATTGAATGAAGTGGCTATACAATAATTTTTGTAATTAAAAGAATTGTAAATGTTGAAACGTCTCTCACCATATGTCCTTTTTATTGCTAAATTTATTGGGGTGGCATTTTTTAATAAAAATTACATAGGTCCCAGATATATGACTTCACAGTGCATCATCTATGTGTTCACCACCCAAAGTCAGTTCTCTTGTCATCACCATATATTTGACCCTGCCTCACTCCTCTTCCATACCTCCCCCATTACACTCCGGTAAACACTAAACTATTGACAGTGTCCATAAGTTTTTGTTTCTTGTTTGCTTTCACTTTTATATTCCACATGTAAGTGAAGTCATATGGTTCTTTGTTTTTACTGTCTGGTTTCTCTCACTTAGAATGATGATCTCAAGGTCCATTCATTTTATTGCAAATGGTAGTATTCTGTGTTTTCTTATAGCTGAGTGATATTTCATTGTGTATATGTACTACAGCTTCTTTAAGCAGTTATCTATTGAGGACCACTTTGGTTGTTTCCATGTCTTGGCCGCTGGGAAGAGTACTGTGATAAACATTGGGGCACATAAGTCTTTGCGTATTAAGGTTTCCAAATTTTGGAAGTGGATACCCAGAAGGGGGATTGCTGGGTCATATGGTAACTACATTCCTAATATTCTAAGGAACCTCCACACTGTCCTGCATAGTGGTACTAATTTGCATTCCCACTAGCAGTGTGTGAGAGTTCCTTTTTCTCCACACCTTCTTCAGTACTTCTTATTCCTTGTCTTGTTGATAATAACCATTGTAACAGAAGTGAGGTGGTATCTTATTGTGGTTTTGATTATATTTTTAAGAGCTAATGAAGTTGAACATTTCTTCATCTATCTGTTGGCCATTTGCATGTCTTCATGGGTAAAGTGTTTGTTCAAGTTCTTGGCTCACTTTTTAATTGTATTGTTTAGTTTTTTTGTTCTTGTTGTTGAGTTGTACTAATTTTTTACATGTTTTAGATATTAGTCCCTTATAAGAAGCATTGTTTGAAAGTATTTTCTTTAATTTGGTTTGCTGTCTCTTTGCTTTGTTGATGGTTTCTTTTACTGTACAGAAGGTTTTTAGTTTCATGTAGTTTCACTCATTCCATTTTGCTTTTATTTCCCTTGTTTCTGAGGTCAGGTTCATGTAGTAATCCCTGAGCCCAAGGTCTATTATAACAGTTTAGTGCCAATGTTTTCTTCCACACAGTTTACTGTTTCAGGTTGTGTGCAGAGGTCTTTAATCCATTTGGAATTAATTTTAGTATATGGTGATAGTTCACAATCAAGATTCATTCTTTTGCATATGGATTTAAAATTTCCCAGCACCATCTACTAAAGAGGATTTCCTTTCCTCATTTTTATTTGCTCCTTTATAAAAAAAAATTCCATATATTTCTGTATTTATTTCTGGGTTTTTGATTCTGTTTCATTGGTCTGGATGTCTGTATTTCTGCCAATACCAACCTGTTTTTATTACTAGTTCTTTATAGTATGAATTGAAATCAGGAACCACGATACCTCCAGCCTTATTCTTTTCATGCAGAATTGTTTTGGTTATTTGAGGTCTTTTGTGGTTCCATACAAATCTGATAATCTTTAAAATCAATTTTGTGAAAAAGCGTTTGTGGGATTTTGATGAGAATTGCATTAAATCTGTATATTGCTTTGGGTAATATGGCCATTTTAACTATGTTAACTCTTCCTATCCATAAACAGAAAACATCCCTTCATTTCCTTATGTCCTCTTCAATTTCTTTTTATAGTGTTTTATAGATTTCCTTGTATAAGTCTCTCATGTTCTTTGTTAATTCTCAGATATTCTATTCTTTTTATTGCAATCATAAAAGGTATTGATTGATTCTCTCATTTTGTTTTCTGAAGATTTAGGAATACAATTGATTTTGGTACATTAATTTTGTACCCTAAAACTTTACTGTATTTTTTTATTGTTTCTAGGAGTTTTCTGGTGGAGTTTTGGAATTTTATATATAAAAGATCATGTCATCGGCAAAACGTGACAGTTTGACTTCTTCTCTTCCAATTTGTTTACTTTTATCTTTTTTTCTTTTGCCTGATTGCTCTGGCTAAAACTTCCAGTACTATATGGAATGACAGGGGTGACAAGAGGCATTTCTGTCTTATTCCTGATTTCAGGGAAATGAGCTTCAGCTTTGGACCATTCAGTATGATATTAACTGAGGATTTGTAGTATATGACCTTTTATACCTATTTTATTCAGTGTTTTGATCACAAACGGATGTTGTATCTTGTCAAATTCTTTTTCTGCTTCAATTTATGTAATCATATGATTTTATCTTTTCTTTTATTTATGTGGTGTATCACGTTGATTGATTTGTACATGTTGAAACATCCTTGTGCTCCTGGGATGAATCCTATTTGATCATGGTGTATAATCTTTCTGATGCATTGTTGTATTCTATTTGCTAATATTTTGCTTAGGATTTTTGCATCTATGTTCATCAAACATATTGGTCTATATTATTCAGTTTTTGTGTTATCATTATGATGCTTTGGTAGTAGGGTTATGTTGGCCTCATTAAATGAGTTGGAAGTACTGTCTCATCTTCAATTTTGTGAAAAAGTCTGAAGAAGCTAGGCATCATTTTTTTTTCCAGTGCTTGAAAGAACTTGGTGAGAACATCTGGTCTGGGGCTTTTACCATTAGGCAGGTTTTGAATGATTGTTTCAATTTCTTTATAATTGATTGGTCTATTTAGAGTATCCAGATTTTTTGTTTTTGGTTCAATCTAGTAGAATATATGTTTCTAAACACTTGTCCGTTTCTTCCAGGCTGTTAAATTTGGTGGCATTAGCCCTTCATATTACTTTCTTATGATCTTTTGTATTTCTGTAGTATCAGTCATAATTTCTCTCCTTTCACTTCTAATATTAGTTATTTGGTGTGTTTTTTTTTCTTTTCATCATTTGGTTAGTGTTGCCAGGGGTTTGCCAATTTTATTTAGGTTTTAAAGAGCCAGCTTTTTGTTGCATTTATTTTCATCATTGTCTTTCTGTTTTCAATTTTATTTAGTTCTGCTTTAATTTTTATTATTTCCTTCATTTTGCTGATGTTGATTTTTTTCTTTTTTTCTAGTTCTTTAAGATGGAATGTTGGGATATTTACTTGTGATTTTTCTTGTTTCTTAAGATCATCCTATAACAATACAAATATCCCTCTTATTACTGCTTTTGCTGCATCCCAATAATTTTAATATGTTGTATTTTCATTGTCATTATTCTGTATGTATTTTTAAATCTCTTCTTTTATTTGTTCTTTGATCCAGTCATTTTTTAAATAAGATGTTATTTAATGTTCATGTATATGTGATTTTTTTCCCAATTTCTCTTTGCAGTTGATATCCAATTTTAAAGTTTGTGGTCTGAAAGTACACTTGGTATGGTTTCAATATTCTTGAATTTGCTGAGGGTAGTTTTGTATCCCATCATGTGGTCTATCCTTGAGAATGTTTTATGTTCACTAAAAAAGAAGGTATAGTTTTGTGTTGTAAGATGGTGTGTCCTATAAATGTCAATAATGTCCACCTGCTGTAATGTATCATTTAAAACTGATATTTTCTTATTTTATTTTTTGGTTGGATGATCTGTCCATGACTGTCAAGACAGTGTTTAGGTCCCCCAATATAATCGTGTTTTTATCAGTTTCTTTCTTTCTTTCTTTCTTTTGAACTGTTAGTAGTTGCTTTGAAAAATTTAGGTGCTTCCTGATTGGGGGCATATGTATTAATAAATGTCATGTCTTCTTGTGTTGTATTGTGTCTTTCATCATGAAATGTTCTTTTACCTTTCTTTTATTACCCTTTCTTCCCTGAAGCCTCTTTTATCAGATGTCAGTATGCCAACTTCTGCTTTCCTCTGCATGCCATTTGCTTGGAATATTGATTTTGTACCCTTTCACTCTGAGTCTGCATTTGTCCTTATGGCTAAGGTGTGTCTCTTTGAGACAACATATGTTTGGATTTTGTTTTCTAATCTATTCTGCTTCTCTGTGCCTTCTTATTGGTGACTTAAGTTGATTTAATGGTGATGATTGATAGATAAGGATTTCCTATTCTCTTCAGTATTTCTTAAAATGCTAGCTGTGTACTGGAGTATTCCCTCAGCTTCTATGTATATGAATAGGTCTATATTTTTCCTTCATATCTTAATAATTTTACTGGATATATTACTTTTGATTGGTAGTTTTGGTCTTTTAGTATTTTGAATATTTGATTCCACTCTCTCCTGGCTTGTGGAGTTTCTGCTGAGAAGTCTAATGATAAGCTGATGGGCTTTGTTTTAAAGGTTACAATAACCCCCCACCCCCCTGCCATCTGTCTTAAGAACTCTTTCCTTGTCTTAGATTCTTGACATCTTCAGTATAATGTGCCATGGAGAATATCTGCTAGATTCCATGTAACTATGGGTCCTGTTTTTTTTTTTCTTTTCTTTTCTTGAATTAGAGGTTCAAGTTCTTTCCAAAGGTTTAAAGAGTCCTCTTCTACTATTTGTTTATATAAGTTTTCTGTGGATTTCTGCTCTGCCTCTCTTTGTACTTCTTTTATTCTAATGTTGTTCTTTCTAATGCTGTCAGAAATCTCTTATATGGCTCTTTCATTTGTTTTGGTACTCAGATCTCTCCTTTATTTTCTGTGACATTTCAATATTTCTATCTTTGATGTTGCTAATTCTTTCCTCCATTTGATCAGCCTTATTTCCTATGTTAGTGAGTTTATATTTCAATTATTTTATTGTGTTTTTTTATCTCCAGAATTTCTATTTTATTCTCTTTTATAGTTTTTATTTCTTTGTTTAAGTGTTACAGATTTTTTCTGACATCATTTAGCTGTGTCTGAGTACCCCACCAGCATTCTCTAAGTTCTCTGAATATCTTAAGAACTGCAGCCTTGAATTCTATGTCATTAAGATAATATATATCCAAATCTATATTTTATTTTCTGGAGATTTTTCATTTTTCTTTGAGTGACTTGAAACCCTAAGGTGCTCATCTATATAATGTGTTTCATTTCCTGAGCATGAGGAATTTTTTCCTGGCTGATATGAAGAGGTATTTATTTACATTTTTTTTTTTTTTTTACTTCCCAGTTGGTGTCACTGCAGCATCTTGGTTATTCAGTTATCTTACTCCAGGAGAGTTCCTGAAAGATGTCTTTTACTTCTTTGACCTAGTCACCTGATCTCAGTGATCTCAATGCACCTCCTCTTCGGGAAAGTGTGGCAGGCAAGGGCATTGTATTTCTCTGAAGTCAGTGCAGGAAAAAGTTGCTGGGCCTGTGTTCTGCAGTTTCCCTGCCAGTGTGTGCAGTGACAAGGTTTTTGGGAGAGGCACATGTTTGTTTGTTCACAGGATGATGGCAGCCGGCCTTTTTCAGCTTGCTCCTTTAACTTTGAGAGAGAATTAGGGAAAGTAGCCGAACTCTTTGTCTATAGATTTTTCTTGGGGTAGAATGTTAGTGGTTATCTTGGGTTCATTCCCTTGGGTCTAGCTTCACTATCCTCCATCCATAAAGCCCTAGGCACACCCTTTGACAATTGCTGAGAGCGCTAGGTGAATCCAAATAGGCAGGGAAGCACCGAATCAAAATAGCACCAGGCAGGCCTGGGTTGACACAAGCCAAGAGACAAGCAGTCAGTCACAGCTGAAACAAGGTTTCAGCAGGCCAAGTTTGGGGTGAGCCAAGAGTATTAGGTGAACTGGATTTGGGTGCTCTGAGAGCACTGGGCAAGCATGAGCTGGATCTCATGAAAACAAAAGCCTGCTAGTAGAACTCAGAGTGGGTCCTGTGTGGTGTGCTGCCAGCTCAGCCTTTCTCTTTTCCTGAGCCTTTGTTTCACCCAGAACCATGATTTGATCTGGTCAGCTATCTCATGGCAGCTGGCTCTCAATTTCAAACTCAACCAGAACTGGCTTGCAGTCAAACCTGCATTGCTGTGCCTGTCAGCTCCAATTTGCAACAAGAGCCTTATTCTGGCTCAGGGAAGGATAACAGTCTTTGATCAGTCTCTAACCCACCCAGGGCATGGTGCTTTGATTAGTGTTCTTGCACACCACCTCTAGGTTCATGGTTTAACTCATCCATACTCTCATGAAGCTTCAGCTGTTCATGCCTCAATTCTTGTTTGATTTCTGTCTTCAGCTGCCTGGGGTTCATGCTGCGCTTCACCCCATATGTTCAGGCCCACACCTCACTCTTCTTTCTCTCAGACTTGAGTTGCATTCTGTACCTTCATCTCCATTCTGCTTCCTTTCACCTTCTCTCATTTACCCACCTTATCTGACCTCCAGGTGTATTGTGATGCATGGAGCTCTCAGCTAATAGCATGTCACTCAGGGTTTTTTTCACTGGATCCCAGTCTTTCTTTTTTTTTTTAATTCATTTTTATTGTTAGACTTATTGGGGGACATCTTTTAGCAAGAATTACATAGGTTTCAGGCATACAATTCTACAGTGCATTGTCAACTTGATATATAATAAGTTCACCACCTAATGTGACTTCTCTTTCCATCACCTTATATTTAGCTCCCCCCCCACCCCTTTCTCCCCTCCCTAACCCACTCGTCCCCAAATAAACATTAAACTATTTATTGTGTCCATGGGTTATTTGTTTGTTCATGATTTCACTCATATGCGGAATATAAAACTGAAAGCAAAGAAAAAAAAGAAATGGATCCCAGTCTTTCAATTGAATTTTCCAAGAGAAATCTCAAAGATCTCCTCTCATGCATCCATCTTAGGTCTCCTTATCTTAATTTTTATTTAAAGTATTAGTGCTTCAATGATTAGTTTTGTTTTGTTTTGTTTTTTGCCAGTTGCTTAAGGTTTGGTTAACTGAGAGTCTACTGTATAAGTTCTTAACTAATGTCTGTGGTCGACATGTCTCTGTTTTATGGGATGCTGTGTGCATCTCAGAACAACAATCAGTCTAGTGTACTGCAACCACAAAGCTAGGATGCAAGGGTCTGCAAGCCAGTAGGTACAGATAGCATTACTTCCTCTCGACTTGTATGGTGACCACTTGGGGAATGTTTATTTTTCTCTCCACAAGTTTGGGTTGTGGTGGATTAGAAGTTTCAGTTCTCAGAGAAGATTGTTTTTCCTGAGAGGACCATGTCCTTTGAATTTGAGACTCTGACTGTTTCTTTCTCAACTGCAGTCCTCATGATTATGCACCAGCCCAAAAAGTAGGTGTTATACACCTGTGGTGGTAACTTACTCCTATTTGTGGGATAGACCAAGGTTGCCACTACTAACAAGACAAGAGAGGAATAAGTCATCCTGGGCAGCATTTTGGATCTTCATTTCACTCAACACTAGGAAGGACAATTACATCAATGCACTTGATGGTGGCCAGATGACGAAAGGCAATGGACCCTCAGTGTTCAGGGTGCAGACCTTCTACCAGGCAAGTAACACAAAGTAACCACCACTGGGAAGTGCTTGTTGGATTCTAGAGAAAGGAATGCTGTGAAAGGAAGAAAATAATGGCAGATGTTGAGTATGACCACTGAGCCAGTTGCAGCTGTGGACAATGACACATGACCATTGACACTTACCGTAAGGCAGGCCACTGTCTCACAGAATTCATGACAGAGTGAACTAAACTTGAGGCTGTGTAGATCCACCTGGGAAAGTAAAATTTAAGGACTCACTGTAGTAGACTCCTGTTTTTTTAATTTTGTCCCTGAGGCCAACATAAGTTCTAGAAGGGTTGTATTTGACAGCTGTGTGTGTGGACATGTTTCACCATAGCTGACTGGGCTCTCAGGTGGTGCACAACATTGTACAATCCAGGTGTAAACCTAAGATCCACAGAATAATGCAACCTTATCTACAGGGACCACATTACTCCTAAAGGACAAGAGTTTCATTGGTCAGTGATAGTCAGCTTTGTAACAACAAGCCCTCCACAGTTGATTCATTATTATAAAATATAATAACTGATTTTAGCACATGGTTTTTACTTATGTTCTCTGGACTAGCCTTTCTGAAGGGTCTAAGAGTGAACACCATTTTACTGAGAATCTGTAAAGCCCACATTAGCAGAAACAGAAAGCAATAATTTTCTACCTTTTCTGCCTTTTTCTATATTTGTGTTTTTATTATTTTAATCTGTTGACAATAATTTAAAACATGCTAATATATTAAAAAATTTATGTAGTATGCACTACTCACAGGCATGTTTCTATTTTTGCCAGTACTTGCTTTGCCTTCTGAGTGTAAGACCCATTCCCAAAACCTTTCCTCCCAACTCACTCCAATATTTTCACTTCTCTGAGGGATAAAAAATTAACAGCCAATGAGTTAAATGTTGCTGGTTGAATACTCTTAGATTGTGAGGGCTTCCATGAAAAACTACCAGAGATTGCTGACTTAATTACAGAAATTCAGTTTTACACATTTCTGAAGGCAGAATTATGAGATCAATTGTCTGCAAGCTGCACTTCATGGGAAGGCTTTCTCCTTTGTCTGCAGAGAGCCATGGTCTCTCTGTTTCTTAACATGGTTTTCTCCCTGTATGTGTGTGTTCTAATTCATCTTTCTCATGACATCAGTCAAATCGCATTAGTGCCTACTCTAACAATCTCACTCTAACTTAATTATCATTCCTGAGACCCTGTTTCTAAATACAGTCAAATTCACAGGTGCTAGGCATAGGCTTCAACATGTACATTTGGGAGAATGCATCACAGCTTCTGACACACACAAAGTAATGTGCTATTTGTTTCAGTCCATCATGGTGGACGAGTGCAAGTATAATCTTCATTGTATACCTAGGATTAGGCCCTGTGTCCACATCTTCCCTGGACCACATCAATGTTGCATGGTAAACATGGGAGGACTGACTGAGCAGAATTCCAATAGCTGAGGATATAGAGGTAGAAGCCCAATTGAGACTGGTAGAGAAAAAGGGTGACCTTAAACCCACAGATAGCAAGGTGTGTCTGGCAGAGAAACCTCAGGCACAGCAGCTCACACAGAGAAGTGAGGGGTGCTGAGTCTACACTGCCCTTCCCTAGGCCTGAGTGCTCTGTGCAGGAGAGAGGAAAGCTTGTTTCATTTAACAGTGAAAATCATCAGAAATTCTGTGAATCTGTGTCAGTAGAATGCAAGTCAGCTGGAGGTGCAGGCACTTTTCTGTGGGATACATGAATGGGCTCAGCTGCTGGTTATACTCAACATTGTTTCAGCAGAGGTACAGCATTACCCGAGGCACCAGAGACATATGGGGAAGGTTTGAGCCATGAGGTTTGAGATGGGGGGCCACTGGGTCTCATTGTTTAAGTGCCAAGTTTGCCTCATGTGTGGCACACAGAAAAATGCCATTTTTTAATTAAACCCTCCTCAATAAAACCAACTCTGAGACAACACATGTCTAATAAAATCTATGAATGCTCACTACCTACCAGAAAAAAAACATGCCTATCACAGCTTAAGCTACATTTCCCAGGGTGCTCTAAGGCTGCCAAATACTCAGCAGCAGCCTACGAGGTGCAGAAGCCAGTCTTACCAGTTTTTAACAGAGTGCCACACCAGCCCCACCTTTCTAGGCAACCCAAAGCAGAGGAAAAAAATGAATACTACAGTGAATTCAAGCTGCCAGCCTCAGGAATAAAGCCAAGGAACTCATTTTTAAAAGCTTCCAAAAAGAAACACACAGACACCCTGGAATTTTGCCTAGATAACCCACAGCTGTGTCCCACCCTCCCAGTGGGACACCCAGAATGGCAGAGCAATAAGCCTTGCCCTCGTGTTTTCTTTCATTTTTCCTTGTTTTATTTTTTTAATCTTAAGCAGAAATGGCTGTCTATGTCTCAATAGGAGAAGCCAGTGCTACCCTGTAGCTCTATTTGCCTCTACCCCTGCACAGCTAAAAGTGAGATACAAGTGAAAAACCACTGTGCTGTCCTACAAATTATTTAAATATTTTTAATATTTTTCTGTAATTTTTTCATTACTTTCTTTCAATTTTTTATATTTTGTGTTTATATTATTTTATAATTTAATTATAATTTTATTAATATTACCAGTTCCTTTATTTTTTTCTTTCTTTCTTTTTCAAAACATGATCAGACACACTAAAGATTTGACCAATTTAACTTTAGTTGGCTGAGCATTAGGTCCCACCCAACAAGTTGCAAAAAACGTTCTTGCAGACTTTTGCAGGAACAGCTGTCTGCAACTTACCAGATAGCTTTTAATGCCCCTCTGCTGCTCCTCCAGGGAAGCAAAAAGTATCTTGCAAGAGACAGACTTTGGGACCTACAACAAAGGAGAAGGAAAATTAAATATTTTTCTTCCTAATTTGACTTTTTTTTCCACTTATGTTTTCATCTTCTACTAGAGAGCTTACAAAAAACATGTTTTGTTTTAAATTCTACCATTCTTACTTGTTCCTTTTTATTCCTTTATTTTTTCAATTTTTTCATTTTTTATTTTATTTATATTTAATTTTTATTTTATTTTTCTGTTTTAAAAATATTTGTGTATATTTTAATCTTTTAAGTTTTATCATATTTTAATCCTTATTTTATTTTTATTATATTATTTATTTTATTATTATTATCAGCACCTTTTTCTTTTCTTTTCTTTTCTTTTCTCTTAAATTGCACACAGGTACCATAAAATGTACTGTACACATAAAGAAACTTTGAGCAGCCAAACAATCAACCCTACTCTACTAGCAGGGAAAGCCTTCTGTTGGTCTTTTGCAGGAGTGGCTATGCAGGAGTGATACTGCCTGAGAAACTTTCAGGGCTGCTCTGTCACCACCCCACCACTCCGAGTAGTCAATGGTGTGATGCCAATGGCAGACAATAGGGCTCTCTGAAAATTTTTTTGTATATTTGTTTGTGTGTGTGCCTATCTGTTTCTGTTTTCTCCCCCCTATAAGCACAGCCCTCCTAGAAACTTGTCCTGTCACCACTAATGAGTGAGCAGCCCCACCTTACAAATGGGGAGACTTCCTTTCATACTTCAGCAACAGTGGCTGTCTGCAGCAGACTGGGGAGTTTTCTGTGTTACTCTGCCACTCCCATCAGACAGTTAACAGTTTGCTGTGGGTGGCATACCACTAATGTACAATGAAGAACACACACAACACACTCAAGAAAAAAATCCTAGCTTACAAACACAGAAGATCAAAGAGATGGCACCTTTGGACTACACAGGATACATACTATATAAGTCCACAAACCAAAGAGTAAGAGACACAAGAGGTATACCTACTACACAGAAGCAAACACAGAGAAGAAACGAGAATGAGAAAACACAGAAACATATACAAAATAAATGAAGAAAAGAAACCTCCAAAAATAAAGTTAAATGAAATAAAGGCAATCAACCTATAAGAGCAATAGTATAGAAAACAAGTTTTAACAATGCTTAAGAAACTTACTGAAAACTTCAGTGAAAATATAGCAACCATATAGAAGAAATTACAAACCATAAGAAACAACCAATCATAAGTGAAGAATACAATAATCAAAATGAAGAATACCTTAGAAGAAATCAACAACCGGTTAGATGATGCAGAAATTTGAATAAGCGATCTGAAGAATAAGTTAACAGAAAATACCCAAATCAAAGAGCAAAAAGGAAAAAAAAATTAATAAATATAGCCAGAGAAACCTCTGGGACAACTTTAAGTGTAAAAACGTTTCGATCATAGGGTTACCAGGAAAAGAGAGGGAGCATGGAATCCAAAACCTATTTGAAGAAATAATGACTGAAAACTTTCCTAATCTGGCAAAAGAAATTGACACACAAACCCAAGAAGCACAGAGATGTTCAATCAAGATGAACTCAAACAGGCTTATACCCAGACACATCATAATTTAAATGGCACAGGATAAATAAAGAAAACAAAAAACCAGAATCTTAAAAGCAGCAAGAGAAACACAGCAACTTCCCTACAGGAATCCTCCAATAAGACTATCATCTTATTTCTTAAAAGAAACCTTGCAGGCCAGAAGAGAATGGCAGTAAATACTAAAATTAATGAAAAATGAGGGTCTACAACCAAGCCTACTCTTCCCAGCGAGGTTATAATTTAAAATTGAAGGAGAGATAAAAAACTTTCCATACAAGAAATAACTGAAGGAATTCACTACCAGTAGGCCAGGAGTACAAGAAATGCTGAAGACAGTTCTTTAAGCAGAAGAAAGGAGAAAATAAGCAAATAAAAATATAAAAACCATGAATAATAACATGGCGATGAATATGTACCTATAAAAAATCACTTTAAATGTAAGTGGACTAAATGCTCCAATGAAAAGACATAGGGTAGCTGAATGGATAAGAAATCAAGACTCAGGTATATACTCTCTACAAGAGACTCACCTCAGAAAAAAAAGACACACATAAACTGAAAGGAAAGGGATGGGAAAATTAGTATATGCCAACGAAATTGAAAGAAAATCTGGGGTAGCAATATTTATATCAGACAAAATAAAGTTTAAAAAAAAGACTATAACAAAAGACAAAGGAGATTACATAATTATAAAGAGATCAGTCCAAAAAGAAGACATCACTCTTGTAAACATTTATGCACCCAACATAGAAGCACCTAAATACATAAGCAAACATTTGCTGACATAATGGCAGAAGTCAACAGTAACACAATCATAGTAGAAGATTTTAACCACCCACTGACCCCAATAGAAAAAGCATCCCTATAGAAAATCAACACAGATTCAGTGGCCTTAAATGACAGGTTAGAGCAGATGGATATAATTGATAGTCTTAGAGCATCACTTTCTAAAGCAGCAGAATATATATTCTTTTTAAATGCACATTGAACATTTTCCATGATATACCTCAGGTTAGGCCACAAAAGAAGGATCAATAAATTATAGAATATTGAAATTATATCAAGCATCATCTCTGACCACAAAAATATTAAAACTATAAATTCAGTACAAGAAAAAAACAAAAAAAATGCACAAACACTTAGAGGAAAATCAATATGCTACTAAACATTGAATAAGACGAGATTAAGAAATACTAGGTACCTCAATACAAATGGGAATGAAAACACAACTATCCCAAATCAATGAAACATACCAAAAGCAGTCCTGAGAGGGAAATTCATGGCAATGCAAGCTTACTTAAGAAAAAAAGAAAATGAACAATTTAGTCTGACACATACAAAATGGGGGAAAGAATAACAAACAAAGCCCAAAATCAGCACAAGGAGAAAATAATGGAAATCAGAATGGAAATAAACAAAATTGAGACTAAGGAAACAATACAAAAGATCCATGAAACCAAGAGCTGGTTCTTTGAAAAGATAAACTCAATTCACAAACCCTTAACCAGACTCCTCAAGAAAAAAACAAAAAGAAAGAGAGAGAGAGAGAAAGGACCCAAATAAAGAATCAGAAATGAAAGAGTAGAAGTAAAAACAGACACCACAGAAATACAAGAAATCATAAGAAAATACTATGAAGAACTAGATGCCAACAAATTAGGCAATTAAAAAAAAAGATATATTCTTGGAAACAAAGAATTTCCAAGGTTAAATGAAGAAACAGACTATCTGAATAGGCCAATTAATAACAACAAAATTGAATCAGCAATCAACAAGTTCCCAACAATGAAAGTCTTGGAAGATCTGGCTTCACAGGTGAATTTAACTGAATATTCAAAAAAGAATTAATACTTATACTCCTCAAATTATTTCAAAACATTTAGGAAGAAAGCAGCCTTCAAACTCATTTTAGGAGGCTAACATTCCTGATTCCAAAACCAGTGAAAGACACTACAAAAAAACCAAAAACAAAACCAAAGTAAGAAAGAAAAGAAAATTATAGACCAATATAGATTATAAACATAAATGCAGAAATTCTCAACAAAATATTAGCAAATTGAATTCAGTAATACATTAAAAAAATTATAAATGATGATCAAGTGGGATTTATTCCTGGGATGCAGGTTTGGTTCGATATGCATAAATCAATTAAAATAATATACACATAAACAAAATAAATAATAATAATCATATGGTTATATGAATAGATGCAGAAAAAGCATTTGACAAAATCCAGCAGCCATTTATGTTAAAAAACCATCAGCAAAATGGGAATAGAAGAAATATATCTGAATTTAATAAAGGCTATATATGATAAACCCACAGCTGAGATTATTCTAAATGAGGAAGAGTTAAAAGCATTCTCCTTAAAATGAGGAATAAGACAAGGATACCCACTGTCACCACTGTTATTCGACATAATATGGAAAGTCTTAGCCACAGCAGACAAGAAAAA
>PVJL010018832.1:0-15106 GCA_004026885.1 Lyroderma lyra | reverse complement strand
AAGGCGGTTAAAACCTAAACTATACAAAGAACACCTAGAACTCAACAACAGACAAACAAACAATCCCATGAACACATGGGCACAGGAATTGGACAGACACTTTCCCCAAGAAGACAGATTAATCAAACACACCAGAGATACATACAAAATGTTTAAGTGCACTGGCTATTAGAGAAATGCCATGAACTACCACTTCATAGCTGATATTAATAGAAAGGCTATGATCCACAAGACAAGTAATAACGAGTGTTGGAGAGGCTGTGGGAATAAAGAACTCTCATATGCTGCAGGTTGGCATGTCAATTGGCAGCAACGATGGAAAACAGTACAGAGGTTCCCCAGAATGATAAGAATAAATATACCATATAACCAAGCAATCCCTTCTCTGGATATCCACCCTCCAAATCTGAACACATGTACTCATAGATATATATGTACCCCTGTGTTCCTTGCACTACAAGTTATGGTGATCAAGACATATCAACAACCAACAAGTTCTTCAACAATTGATTGGATGCAGGAGATGTGGTACAAACACCCAGTGAAACACTACTCGCCCAGAAATAAAGATGAAACACTGCCGATTGTGACAACATGGATGAGTCTGGAGATTACCATGCTAAGGGAAATAAATCAAATAGAAGTAGCTTGGAACCAAAAAACGTCACTCAATCTTGGGATGTAAAAATGAAAGCAACAAGAAAAATCCAAAAACTCATAATACAGACAGCACATTAGTGGTTGCAAGAAAGTAAGGAAAAAGAGAGGTGGTAGAAGAGGAAAGGGGTGGGTCAAATACAGGGGGAAGGAAGAAGTGACTCTGGGTGCTGAACACACAATGCAATATATGAATATGAATTATGTATTATAGAAATGCACACTGGAAATGTAATGTTACTAAACAATGACACTGTCATTAATTTAATACATATATAAAAAAACCAAACCATAAACCTGGCCTAAATTACAAAGAAACCCCAAACCTAATCCATCACCAAATCCAAACCTAATTTAAAATAGAACCCTCATCTTTACTTTAAACTGAACCTTCACTCTAAATCTCTTAATATTCTCAAGAAATAATCCTAAACTGAAATCTAACGCTAAACCGAGCCCTAGTGGAAAACCAGAGCCTTCCTATAATACTATCCCCGAAAGGAACCCATACTCGCTTTTAAGGGAAAACCAACCCCAACTCGAATGGAAATCCAACACTGACCTCCAAGCTAAATCTCACCCTACTCCTACAAATCGAATCATAAACTGAAATCTACACCGCATCATTAAACCGGCCCTTCTCCTACTCAATTTAAAAATCTAACTCCAACCTAAAAGATAACACGATGCCTCAGTATAAAACTACCCCTAGTCATTAACTCACCCAAACCCTAACCCAAGGATATGCCTAACGAAAAACCTAACTCTATCCTCAAACTTTCCCTCACTCTATCAATAGCCCTTGTACCCAGAGTTCTCATTTCAATGTTCTTAATACCATAACCTCAATCCTTCTTCTAAACCAATCCAAACTCTAGCCCTGAACCTAACCTGAAACATAATACATAGCCTAACTCAAAGATGGATCCATACACTAATCATAAGCACAATAATACACATATCTTGCACCCCCAACTTCACATAACCTGAACACTAACCACAATTTTAACAAAACCTCTGACCACAAAGCTAACTCTAAGGCTAACACCAAAGCTAAAGCTGCGCAGAATCTCATCCTTAACACAAGTCCTAAACTTACACCTAAACCTCTCCCAGGGTCACAGCTCCCCACTGCATCGCATTATGGAACTCACAATCATGACAATTCTATTGTCTTCTGATTAGCTCTGGGGCCACAAGACATCATAGCGCTTGATTCATCCTCGGGGCCCCAATTGGATGGCCCTGCAACTGTGACGTTGCGGTCAGCCAATATTCTGATTATAGGTCCCTGGCGCCTTCCTCGTTCCATCGCGGAGGTTGGGGGTGCCCTGCAAGGGCTGTCTGCCTGCATCAGCCTGGGATCCGATGGCCCAAGGGCGCTCCTGTTGTCGCCAAACCGCCTCCTCAAGTCTGTGCTCTCACAAGGGTGCTGAGGTTATCAAATGGATAATTTTGATGCATCACTTCGTACCTATTGCAAGGCATTACTTGATCTCAGATAAATCAGTGTAAAAGGGTGGTTTGTTCTTGTCAATTACATACGTACGTCGTCTGTTTTACCCTATAATTAGTGGTTGTGTGGCTGGGACCATAACACATGATGAACAGGCTGATGTTCTCTTGCAGAGGAATTTTAGGTGTGTATAATATGAACGCAACTTACTGTCTCTCTGTATGTTCTGTGAGATAGGTGAGTGTATACTTAGCATGGTCATCCCCTCCTTGAACTGTACTCACACCATTGAACAGTTTTCCTAAGTGAAGAAGGGAGGCGGCAGGGAGTGGAGACAGCAAGCACACAATGCACTTTGATAATGATTTACAATTGACAGTTCAAAATACTAGAGTGATTGTGCATGCATAGCATCTAGAATATTTAAAATAGAAGCCTCTGGTATTTTTTTTATTTATGATTTGTATTCTACTCAGAATTATAATAAGTATTTCATAAATACTCTTACACAACTAAAATACAGAATGGAAACTTGAGATAATAGGAAAAAGAGATTCATGGGCATTATTATGTATTTCATAGGTGATTGTCCTTTGTGGTCGGGGAGGAAGGAAGAAAGTGCTGGCATTTGTGTTTGGTATCTTGATGGGAAGTCATCCTCTCAATCCTGATCTGATAACTGTAAAGAGATTTGAGAGTTGAGAAGTTATTCTTGAAAACCTGAGAGAAGACTGAGTAGTGAGATCTATGATGAGAATTTGAATAGACTATGTGAGTTCAGGTCCCATTGCTGCTTCTAGATAAATGGAAATTTGAAAAACACTTTTGATGATCTCAAATGCCAATGTGGTGGCAAAAATTTAAAAAAAAGGAATAAGTATTAAAACTATCCCAAACACAATACCTAACTCAATGACGAACCTAACACTAAACTTAGTCATAAGTGAACAGTAAACCCAAAACTTACCCCAAGTTTCAAAGGAACTCATAATGGAATCTTAACCTTATCCCTAGCCCTAAGTCTAAACTTACACCTGGCCTATTCTCTAACATTAACCATGAACTCAATCCCATTTTACACCCTTACCCAGGAGTCAAAGCAAAACCTAACCCAAAACTTAAAACAAAATCTACTTGGAAAATGAAACATGAACATAACCCAAATCCCTAAGCGTAACGCTAAACCTAACCCTGGGCGTCAACATCACCTTGGCCCTCACCCTCACCAGCACCTGATCGTATACTTAACTTCACAACTAAACTTAACTCTAATCACAATCCTAACTGAAAGGTTCACACTTACCCTAAACCTAAGCTTAACGGGAGTCCTAAACCTAAACATACACCTGAAACTTAAAAGTAATTTTAACACAAAATCGAACTTCAAACCTCCCTCTAACACTCATGCTACCCCTTCACTACATCGTGCACCAACCATAACCCCAGCATATAACCTAAAAGAGCACTAAACCTAATCCCAGTTTCAAAGTAAACCATAAAACAATGGTCAGCCTCATCTTAACAGTAACCTTAAATTTAATCACAACCTCAACCCAAACTTTAAATGGAAACATAACAAGAACCCTATCCATACCACTAATCATAAACTCAGCCTTACCCCTCAAACTAGACTGTAAAATGAACCTAACACTATCCTAATACTTAATTAAAAACATAATTTCAAACCAAAACCTTAGTAAAAAAAAATTCATTTTAAATTTTCATCCTAATCTCACAATTTATTCTTATCCTACACTAACACTAACGATCATCACAAAATCTGTTCTGAACCTAAACTCATTCTAACATTTACCTAACTTGAAGCTTACTCAAAACGTAATCCTAAGTGTAACATGGCCACTAAATAGAAACACAAATATAACACCACTCTCATACCACACTCAAAACCTCACCTTAAACTTAACTTAAAACATAACCCTTAATATATAACTGTAAACCTCACCCTAACCATAGCCCTTAATCTAACCCTAACTTTATTCCCAATTCAGAGCCAATCCCTGCTTCAAAGCTTACCGTAAAACACTACTTCTTACCAAACTCTCAGTTGAACCATGAATAAAACAAAAAGACCCAAACTTAAACACAAAATCTAACCTTAAACACAATCGGACCTTTTGTTCTACTGTTAACACTAATAATAAAATCAAACCTAACCTTATCTTTAACCCTTAGCCTAACTCAAAATCTAAACCATAACGTCTACGTAAAGCTAAACCTCGGCTTCACTACAGCCCTTATCTTGGTCTTAAACCTACACCACCCCTAATTAAAAACTAAAAAAATAACCTGAAATCTAACTCTAACCCTAACCCTAACCCTAAATATTATGCTAACCATAGCTAGTTACCTGAACCTAACATGGTTTCTAACCTCATCAGAAACTAAGCACATACCTAATCCTACCCATTACATAACCCATGCATTCACTTAAACCAAATTCTAGAAATAACATTAAGCCTAATCATAACAGTAATTGATAGTGAAACCCGAACTTCAAAAGTCAATATAACCCTAATCTTAACCCTAATTCTAATGACCAACTGGACCCTAAACCTAACCTAAGTTATAACTCTGACTCTAACTGATACCACCCACCTAAAAAGAGCAATAACCCTAAAGATCAATTCAACACATACCCTAAATTTTATGTTAACCCTAACCTCAATGCTGAGAAGAAAGTTAACACAGGGGCTGAGGGACCTATACTCTGACAAACACAAGATGTTAAAAAAAATTGAACTTATCTTTTGCTTTGCAGAAACTTTTCAGTTTGATATACTCCCATTCATTTATTTTTGCTTATACTTCCCTTGCCTTTGAAGACCGGGTCATGAATTCTTCTTTGAGTCCTAGGTCTATAAGTTTAGTACCAATGTCTTCTTCTATACATTGTATTCTTACAGGTCTTATATGAAGGTCTTTCATTTATTTTGAGTAAATTTTTGATTTAATATTACTCAGCTATAAGAAAAGATGAAATATTGTCATTTGCAACACTAGGGATGGACCGGTTCAAAGAAATTGAAGTAAGCTTTTGCTTTGCAGAAGCTTTTGAGTTTGATATAGTCCCATTCATTTATTTTTGCTTATAATTCCCTTGGCCTTGAGTACCGTTTCATGAAGTCTTTCTTGAGTGCTACGTCTATATGTTTAGTACCAATGTCTTCTTCTAGACCGTGTATTGTTACAGGTCTTATATGAAGGACTTTAATCTATTTTGAGTTAATTTTTGATGGAATATTACTCATCTATAAGAAAAGATGAAATATTGTCATTTGCAACAACATGGATGGAACTGGAGATCATCATGCTTAGGGATATAAGCCACCCAGAAAAATTAAAAACTGTATGTCTTCACTCATATGTCGATTATAAAACTGAAAGCAAAGAAAAAACGAAATGAACAAACAAATAACCCATGGACACAATCAATAATTTAATGATTATTTGGGGATGAGTGGGTTAGGGAGGGGAAAAAAGCGAGGGTCTGGGAGAGGATGGGGCGAAGCTAAATATGAGGTGATGTAAAGAGACGTCGCATTAGATGGTGGACTGATTATACATCAAGTTGAAAATGCACTGTAGAATTGTATGCCTGAAACCTATGAAATTCTTGCTAACAGATGTCACACCAATAAGCCTATCAATAAAAATGAATAGAAATAAATAAATAAATAAATAAACACTGAAAGAAAACGAAATTGAAGAAGGCACAAAGAAATGCAGAGATTTTATATTCAAAAATGGGACGAATGAACCTCATTGAAATGGTCATGATACACAATGCAATGAACATATTTAATGCCATCCCCATCAAAATTTCAATGACAGATTTTTGAAAAATTTCAAGAAAAACATAAACATATTTTTATGGAATCTAAAGAGACCCCAAAAAACCACAGGCATCCGAAGGAAAAAAACAACAATGGTGAAGGTTTCACACTCTTTGATTTCAATCTACAACACACAAAGACAATAATATAAGCAGCAGGGTATTGGCAGAAATATAGGCACACACACACCAATGAAGAAAAACTGAAAATCCAGAAGTAATCCCACATATATATGTGAAGCCAAAAAGATAACATGAAGCAAAGAATCCATTTTCCATAAACGGTGCAAGGGCATGGAGTACATCACAGGCAAAAGAATGAAATTAGACTGACAGTTCTCAACATATACCAAAATTAATTAAACTGGACCAAAGACCTAAACATGCTACCAATAATGATAAACTGCATAGAAGAAAACGTTGGTTCCAAACCTGTAGACCTTGCTTCAGAAAGAGTTTGATGAATGTTACATCAAAGGCAAGTGAAGTCAAAGTCAAAAGAAACTAATGGGACTGTACCCTACGTAAGAGATTCTGCAGAGCCAAAGAAATCATCAAGAAACAAAAAGGCTACCGACAGACTGGGAGAAGACATTTGTAAGCAATGACTGAAAAGGGGTTAAAACCTAAACCATATAAAGAACTCCTAGAACTCAACAACAGACAAACAAACAATCCCATGAACACATGGGCACAGGACATGGATAGACACTTTCTCCAAGAAGACAGATTAATCAAACACCCAAGAGATACATACAAAATGTTTAAGTACACTGGCTATTAGAGAAATGCCATAAACTACTACTTCATACCTGTTATTAATAGAAAGGCTATGATCCACAAGACAAGCAATAACGAGTGTTGGAGAGGCTGTGGGAATAAAGAACTCTCATATGCTGCAGGTGGGCATGTCAATTGGCAGCAACGATGGAAAACAGTACAGAGGTTCCCCAGAATGTTAAGAATAAATATACCATACAAACAAGCAATCCCTTCTCTGGGTATCCACCCTCCAAATCGGAAAACATGTACTCATAGAGATATACATACCCCTGTGTTCCTTGCATCACAAGTTATGGTGATCAAGGCATATCAACAACCAACAAGTTCTTCAACAATTGATTGGATGCAGGAGATGTGGTACAAACACCCAGTGAAACACTTCTCGCCCAGAAGTAAAAATGAAACACTGCCGATTGTGACAACATCGATGGGTCTGGAGATTACCTTGGTAAGGGAAATAAATCAAATAGAAATAGCTCGGAACGATAGAACTTCACTCATTCTTGGGATGAAAAATGAATGCAACAAAGAAAAATCCAAAAACTCATAAATACAGACAGCACATTAGTGGTTGCAAGAAAGTAAGGAAAATAGAGGAGGTAGAAGAGGAAAGGGGTTGGTCAATTATAGGGGGAAGGAAGAAGTGACTCTGGGTTCTGAACGGAAAATGCAATATATGAATATGAATTATGTATTATAGAAATGCAACCTGGAAATATAATGTTACTAATCATTGTCACTGTCATTAATTTTATAAGTAAATAAAAATCTCAAGCCATAATCCTGGCCTAAATTACAAAGGAACCCCAAACCTAATCGAACACGAAATCCAAACCTAATTTAAAACAGAACCCTCAGCTTTACTATAAACTGAACCCTAACTATAAATCTCTTAATATACTCAAGAAATAATCCCAAACTGAAATCTAACGCTAAACCGAGCCCTAGTGGAAAACATGAGCCTTCCTATAAAACTATCCCTGAAAGGAACCCATACTCGCTTTTACTGGAAACCCAACCCCAACTCGAATGGAAAACCAACCCTGACCTCCAAGCTAAATCTCACCTTAATCCTAAAAATCGAATCATAAACTGAAATCTGCACCGCATCATTAAAACGGCCCTTCTCATACACATTCTTAAAACCTAACTTCAACCTCAAAGTTTACAAGAAGCCTAAGTATATAACTACCCCTAATCATTAACTCACCCAAACCCTTACCCCAGGCTATACCTAACGAAAAACCTATCTCTATCCTCAAACTTTACCTCACTCTATCAATAGCCTTTCTACACAGAGTTCTCATTTCAATGTTCTTAATACCATAACCGCAAAGCTTCTTCTAATACAATCCAAACTCTAGCCCTGAACCTAACCTGAAACCTAACACCTAGCCTAACTCAAAAATGGATCCTTACACTAATCATAACCACAATAGTACACATACCTCTCACCCCCAATTTTACATACCCTGAACACTATCCACAATTTTAACAAAACCTCCAACCTCAAAGCTAACTCTAAGGCTAACACCAAACCCGAAGCTGAGCAGAATCGCATCCTTAACACAAGTCCTAAACTTACCTCTAAACCTCTCCCTGGGTCACAGCTCCCCACTGCATCGCATTATGGAACTCAAAATCATGACAGTTCTATTGTCTCCTGATTGGCTCTGGGGCCGCAATACATCATAGCCCTTGATACAGCCTCGGGGCCCTGATTGGCTGGCCCTGCAACTGTGACGTCGCGGTCAGCCAATGTTCTGATTATAAGTCCCCGGCCCCTTCCTCTTTCCATCGCAGAGGTTGGGTACGCCCTGCAAGTGTTGTCAGCCTGCAAAAGCCTGGGATCTGGTGGCCCAAGGTCTCTCCTGATGGCGCCAAACCACCTCTCCAAGCCTCTGCTCTCACCAGGGTCCTGAGGTTTTCAAATGGATAATTTTGATGCATCACTTCATATCTATTTCAAGGCATTGCTTGATCCCAGATAAATCAGAGTAAAAGTGTGGTTTGTTTTGGTAAATTACTTACGTACTTTTGTCTGTTTTACCCTATACTTAGTAGTTGTGTGGCTGGGACCATAATACATGATGAACAGGCAGCAGTTCTATTGCGGAGGAATTTTAGGTGTGTATAACATGAACTCAACTTACTGTCTCTCTGTATCTTCTGTGAGATCAGTGAGCATATACTTAGCAGGGGCATCCCCTCCTTTAACTGTACTCGCACCACTGAACTGTTTTCCTAAGTGAAGAAAGGAGGCGGCAGGGGGTGGGTACAGCAAGCACACATCGCACTTTGATTATGATTTACAAGTAAAGGTTCAAAATACTAGAATGATTGTGCGTGCATGCCTTCTAGAATATTTAAAATAGAAGCCTCTGATATTTTTTAATTTATGATTTGTATTCTACTCAAAATTATAGTAAATATTTCAGAAATACTACTACACAGATTAAAATACAGAATGGAAACTTGACATAATGTGAAAAAGAGACTCATGCGCATTATTATGCATTTCATAGGTGATTACCCTTTGTGGTCTGGGAGGAAGGAAGAAAGTGCTGGCATTTCTGTTTGGTATCTTGATGGGAAGTCATCCTCTCAATCCTGACTTGATAAATGTAAAGAGATTTGAGAGTTGAGAAGTTATTCTTGAAAACCTGAGAGAAGACTGAGTAGTGAGATATATGATGAGCATTTGAATAGACTATGCGAGTTCAGGCCCCTTTTTTGCTCTACGTAATTGGAAAGGTGAAAACCACTTTTGATGATCTCAAATGCCAATGTGGTGGCAAAAATTTTAAAAAAAGGAATAAGTATTAAAATTATCCCAAACTCAATACCTAACTCAATGACCAATCTAACACTAAACTTAGTCATAAGTGAACCGTAAACCCAAACCTTACCGTACGTTTCAAAGGAATTCATAATGGAATCTTAACCTTATCCCTAGCACTAAGTCTAACCCAACACCTGGCCTATTCTCTAACATTGACCATGAACTCAATCCCAAATTACACCCTTACCCTGGAATCAAAGCAAACCCTAACCCTAAACTTAAAACAAAATCTAATTGGAACATGAACCATGAACATAACCAAAATCCCTAAGCGTAACCCTAAACCTAACACTGGGCGTCAACATCATCTTGGTCCTCAACCTAACCAGCACCTGATCTTAAACTTAACCTCACAACTAAACATATCTCTAATCACCATCCTAAGTGAAAGGTTCACACTTACCCTAAACCTAAGCTTAAAGGGAGTTCTAAACCTAAACATACACCTGAAACTTAAAACTAATTTTAACACATAATCGGACTTTAAACCTCACTCTAACCCTCATCCTACCCCTTCACTACATCGTGCATCAACCATAACCCCAGCATATAAACTACAAAGAACACTAAACCTAATCCCAATTTCAAAGTAAACCATAAAACAATGATAAGCCTAACCTTAACAGTAACCTTAACTTTAATCACACAATCAACCCAAACCTTAAATGAAACCATAACCAGAACCCTATCCATAACTCTAATCATAAACTCAGCCTTAACACTAAACCTAGACTGTAAAATGAACCTAACACTATCCTTATACTTAATTAAAAACCTCACCTCAAACCTAAACCTAAGTCAAAAATATTTCATTTTAAATTTTCATCCTAATCTCACAATTCTTATCGTACACTAACACTAACCATCATCACAAAATCAAATCTGAACCTTAACTCATTCTAACATTTACCCTAACTTGCAGGTTTCTCAACACGTAATCCTACGTGTAATCCTGACCCTAAATGGAAACACAAATCTAACCCTACTCTCATACCAAACTCAAAACCTCACCTTAAACTTAACTTAAAATATAACCCTTAACATAACTGTAAACCTAACCCTAAACACAGCCCTTACTCTAACCCTAACTTTATCCCCAATTTAGAGCCAATCCCTGCCTCAAAGCTGACTGTAAAACACTACTTCTTACCTAACTCTCAATTGAACCATGAATAAAACGAAAAGACCTAAACTTAAACACAAAATCTAACCTTAAACACAATCGGACCTTTTGTTCTACTGCTAACACTAATAATAAAATCAAACCTAACCTTATCTTTAACCGTTAGCCTAACTCAAAATCTAAACCAAAACATCTACCTAAAGCTAAAGCTAAGCATCCCTACAGCCCCAATCTTAGTCTAAAACCTACACCACGCCTAATTAAAAACTAAAAATATAACCTCCAACCTAACTCTAACCCTAACCCTAACCCTAAACCTATTTCTAACGAAAGATAGTTACCTGAACCTAAAGTGGTTTCTAACCTCATCAGAAACTGAACACATACCCTAAATCTACCCATTACATAACCCGTGCTGGCCCTTAAACCAAATTCTAGAAATAACACTAAGCCTAATAATAACAGTAATTGAAAGTGAAACCCGAACTTCAAAAGTCGATATAACTCTAATCTTGACTCTAATTTTAATAATCAACTGAACGCTAACCCTAACCTTAATTATAACTCTGACTCTAACTGATACCACCGACCTAAAAAGAGCAATAACCCGAAAGTGCAGTCCAACAAAAACTCTAATTTGTATGTTAACCCTAACCTCAACACTGAGAAGAAACTTAACACAGAGGTTGAGGGACCTATACTCAGACAAACACAAGATGTTAAAAGAAATTGAAGGTTTCTTTTGCTTTGCAGAAGATTTTGAGTTTGATATAGTCCCATTCATTTATTTTTGCTTATACTTCCCTTGCCTTTGAGGACCGGTTCATGAAGTCGTCCTTGAGTCCTAGGTTTATAAGTTTAGTACCAATGTCTTCTTCTATACAGTTTATTGTTACAGGTCTTATATGAAGGTATTTAATCTATTTAGAGTTAATTTTTGATGGAATATTACTCAGCTAGATGTTGAGATAGGGTAGGACAAGGGCCGGTTAAATGATGTGGTTTAGATTTCAGATTATGATTCGGTTTTTAGGATTAGGGTGAGATTTAGCTTTGAAGTCAGCGTTGCTTTTCCATTAGAGTTGGGGTTGGGTTTCCAGTAAAAGCGAGTATGGATTCCTTTCAGGGTTAGTGTCATAGGAAGGCTCAGGTTTTCCACCAGGGCTCGGATTAGCGTTAGATTTCAGTTTAGGATTATTTCTTGAATATATTATGAGATTTAGAGTTAGGGTTCAGTTTATAGTAAAGTTGAAGGTTCTGTTTTAAATTAGGTTTGGATTTGGTGTTGGATTAAGTTTGGGGTTCCTTTGTAATTTAGGCCAGGATTATGGTTTGGGTTTTTTATTTATGTATTAAATTAATGACAGTGACACTGATTAGTAACATTACATTTACAGTGTGCATTTCTACAGTACATAATTCATATTCATATATTGATTTGTGTGTTCAGCAACCAGAGTCACTTCTTTCTTCCCCCTATATTTGACCCACCCCTTTCCTCTTCTACCACCTCTCTTTTTCCTTACTTTCTTGCAACCACTAATGTGTTGTCTGTATTTATGAGTTTTTGGATTTTTCTTTGTTGCTTTCATTGTTACATCCCAAGTATGAGTGAAGTTCTATGGTTCCGAGCTATTTCTATTTGATTTATTTCCCTTAGCATGGTAATCTCCAACCCATCCATGTTGTCACAAATGGCAGTGTTTCATCTTTATTTCTGGGCGAGTAGTGTTTCACTGGGTGTTTGTAAAACATCTCCTGCATCCAATCAATTGTTGAAGAACATGTTGGCTGTTGATATGTCTTGACCACCATAACTTGTACTGCAAGGAACACAGGGGTACTTATATCTCTATGAGTACATGTTTATAGATATGGAGGTGGATACCCAGAGCAGGGATTGCTTGATTGTATGGTATATTTATTCCTAACATTCTGGGGAACCTATGTACTGTTTTCCATCATTGCTGACAATTGACATGCCCACCTGCAGCATATGAGAGTTCTTTATTCCCACAGCCTCTCCAAACTCGTTATTACTAGTCTTGTGGATCATAACCTTTCTATTAATAACAGGTATGAAGTGGTAGTTCATGGCATTTCTCTAATAGCCAGTTTACTTAAACATTTTGTATGTATCTCTTGGGTGTTTGATTAATCTGTCTTCTTGGGGAAAGTGTCTGTCCAAGTCCTGTGCCCATGTGTTCATGGGATTGTTTGTTTGTCTGTTGTTGAGTTCTAGGTGTTCTTTATATAGTTTAGGTTTTAACCCCCTTTCAGTCATTGCTTGCAAATGTCTTCTCCCACTCTGTCGATCTCCTTTTTTGTTTCTTGATGGATTCTTTGGCTGTGCAGATGCTTTTACGTTGGGTAAAGTACCATTCATTTCTTTTCACTTTTATTTCCCTTGCCTTTGAGGTAAGATTCATCAAACTCTTTCTGAAGCAAGGTCTATCGGTTTGGGACCTACGCTTTCTTCTATGCAATTTATCATTATTGCTAGCATGTTTAGGTCTTTGGTCCAGTTTTAGTTAATTTTGGTATATGTTGAAAACTGTCAGTCTAGTTTCATTCTTTTGCATGTGATATTCTCTATGCCCTAGCACCGTTTATCGAAAATGGATTCTTTGCTTCATGTTATATTTTTGGGTTTCCATAAAAAACAATCTTCACATATATATGTGTGATTACTTCTGGGTTTTCAGTTCTTCTTCATTGGTGTGTGTTTGCCTATATTTCTGCCAATACCCTGCTGCTTATATTATTGTCATTGTGTGTTATAAATTGAAGTCAAAGAGTGTGAAACCTTCACAATTATTGTTTTTTTCCTTCGGATGCCTGTGTTTATTTGGGCTCTTTTTAGATTCCATACAAATCTGTTGATGTGTTTCTTGAAATTTTTCAAAAAACTGTCATTGGAATTTTGATGGGGATGGCATTAAATCTGTTCATTGCTTTGTGTAACATGACCATTTCAATGAGGTACATTCGTCCCATTTATGAACAAAAAATTTCTGCATTTCTTTGTGCCTTCTTCAATTTCTTTATTTTTTAAGCGTTTATTTATTTATTTATTTATATATTTATTTCTATTCATTTTTATTGATAGACTTTTGGTGTGAAATCTGTTAGCAAGGATTTCATAGGTTTCAGGCATACAAATCTACAGTGCATTGTCAACTTGATGTATAATCAGTTCACCACTTAATGCGACGTCTCTTTACATCACCATATATTTAGCTTCGCCCCCTCCTCTCCCAGCCCCTCCCTTTTTACCCCTCCCTAACATAGTCGTCCCCAAATAATCATTAAATTATTGATTCTGTCCATGGGTTATTTGTTTGTTCATTTCCTTTTTTCTTTGCTTTCAGTTTTATGTTCCACATATGAGTGAAGTCATACAGTTCTTTGATTTTTCTGTGTGGCTTATTTCCCTAAGCATGATGATCTCCAGTTCCTTCCGTGTTGTTGCAAATGACAATATTTCTTCTTTTCTTATAGCTGAGTAATATTCCATCAAAAATTAACTCAAAATAGATCAAAGACCTTCATATAAGACCTGCAACAATATAATGTATAGAAGAAGACATTTGTACTAAATTTATAGTACTAGGACTCAAGGAAGATTTCATGAACCAGTTTTCAAAGGCAAGGGAAATATAAGTAAAAATAAATGAATGGGTCTATATCAAACTCAAAAGCTTCTGCAAAGCAAAAGAAAACTTCAATTTCTTTTAACCGGTCCATCCGTGTTGTTGCGAATGACAATATTACATCTTTTCTTATAGCTGAGTAATAATCCATCAAAAATTATCTCAAAATACATTAAAGACCTTCATATAAGACCTGTAACAATACACTTCATAAAAGAAGACATTAGTACTAAACTTATAGACCTAGGACTCAAGGAAGGATTCATGACCCGGTCCTCAAAGGCAAGGGAAGTATAAGCAAAAATAAATGACTGGGACTATATCAAACTCAAAAGCTTCTGGAAAGCAAAAGAAAACTTCAATTTCTTTTAACATCTTGTGTTTGTCAGAGTATAGGTCCCACAGCCCCTGTGTTAAGTTTCTTCTCAGCATTGAGGTTAGGGTTAACATACAAATTAGGGTATGTGTTGGACTGATCTTTAGGGTTATTGCTCTTTTTAGGTGGGTGGTGTCAGTTAGACTCAGAGATATAACTAAGGTTAGGGTTAGCGTTTAGTTGGTCATTAGAATTAGTGTTAAGATTAGGGTTATATTGACTTTTGATGTTCGGGTTTCACTATCAATTACTGTTATGATTAGGCTTAGTGACATTTCTAGAATTTGGTTTAAGGGAAAGCACGGGTTATGTAATGGGTAGGTTTAGGTATGTGCTTAGTTTCTGATGAGGTTAGAAACCATG